>CANNZV010001542.1:0-146780 GCA_947561585.1 Caprella mutica | reverse complement strand
TTCCAATAATTTAGCTGATCCACCAACAATTTCCCAATTTTTCCACCAAAAATTAATGGTAACATAGGAATAAATCCACTCTGCATAATGTGTCTCTTCTGAGCCAGAGTGGAATAATAACTCATTTCAGATTGACTAGTAACTCCGTTTGAATTTTAGAATGAACAAAAATTACTCATTTAACCCAAAAAGATGCAGAAATCAGTAAATTATTTTATAAATTTCAACTCCGCAGTGAAAACTAATGTAAAATAAGTCATTTAAGCTTCACAATTGGGCTTGTTGTGATGATAAACATCACTAATGGGCCAAGTAAAAGAGTATGTCTCATAACTCGCCATTTGTCTCTCCAGCTCTCTCCAAAATTCAACAAATTCTCTCCAAAATGATCAAATTTTCATAAATTCTCTCCAAAATAACATTGTAGCATAGGAGAAAAATAGATAAAACTCGCCATTTGCAATTAAAGGGCTCAAAATAACTGTCACAAACTCGCCATCAAAATGGCGAGTTTGGACATGCTTTATTACTTGGCTAATGGGAATGCATGAAGTTAGGACTTAGGAGTAACTCTGTTAGAATTTATGTTTTCCAGTCTGGCTTCTGACCAAGTAATAAAGCATGTCCAAACTCGCCATTTTAATGGCGAGTTTGTGACAGCTTTTTTGAGCCCTTCAAATGCAAATGGCGAGTTTCATCTATTTTTCTCCTATGCTACAATGTTATTTTGGAGAGAATTTATGAAAATTTGTCCATTTTGGAGAGAATTTGTTGAATTTTGGAGAGAGCTGGAGAGACAAATGGTGAGTTTATGAGACATACTATTTTACTTGGGCTTCTGAGTCTTCTCCCACAGAGATTTTAATTTTAGAGAGAGTTACTCTCTGATTCTCACTTTTCAGCATCAGATTCAGAATCTTCCACAGCTAAATTAATAGTAAGTTAGTAACATTACTAACATAGGAATTATTTCCAAATCTCCCACAGCTAAATTAATGGTAACATAGGAATTAAATCATGATCAACCGCAGAGATCTTCAATTTTAAAAATTCAATCAAAAACTCCTGCAGAGAGTCTTGGAAAAATGTTCCATATTATGCAGTCTGGGGATACCTAAATAGATAAAAATCCACCGACTTTTAAATGGTAAATGAAATTATTGAACATTCAACATAGTCTGAATCTCTGATGATAGTCGGTCAACTTTACTTCATGAATTGATATTTTATCTGCCTCCTTAGAAGTTAGCTGCATCTTTCTCACAAAGTCACTGTTTCCTCAGTCTTCCCTCTGGGAATCGGATCTCGTCATCACTCATCAAGACACCAGGTATAGTAGGAACTGTAGGATAGGCACTTATCTAATTGTAATAGGCACCTCCTAGCCTATTTAACTAGGAATTATTAATACAAAAATAGAAATACCTATAAGGTAGACTGTAGAGCACTTGAATATTTATCACTTACACTAATTATGTATCTAATATATTTATTGAACTGCTTGATTTATCATTGACTGAAAAATTGAAAATTTCGCAGATTTGTTTACAATTTCGCGCGCAGATTCTTATTCTTCGTATAGTTGATAAGCACAGACAAGCGGAAGAGACCGCATAAATTTACGTCATACTCTTCCCGCCACTGTACAAAACGGCACTAGGACTTTTCCCAGCCAGATCATTCCCCGCCAGACTTTTCTCCGCCTGGACTTTTCCCCTCCTAATAAAATATTTGTATTTTTGCTATTAAGGTATAATTTTGATAAAACAAACAATTTATAAATAGATAAATTCATTTCTTTAACAGACTCGAACAGTATTACAGTATTATTTTTATATTTGATTCCTGCATGAGTCCATCTGGTCGTTTTGATTTTAAGACTGTGCTTTTGTAAATTCACATTAAATTCAGGGATGCTACGTAAAATTAAAGTACAAACATTGTTGCAATAAAAAGGGATTACCAAATGTTGCGAGGTACTCGAAGCCATAGTAAATAAATAAAGAAGTATACTAAGTTTCAAATTCATTGACGGTGAACTTGATTCCGGTCTTCAGAAACGACGTAAACAAATGACGTCACACAAAATCAGATGAAGTAATGTCAAAATGAGAATTATATAGGTGCAGCAAGTAAATAGATAGAATATGTAATGAACAATGTGTTTGGTATTGCTTCCAGTACCTAGATATCTTTTATCTATTTAATACCAGGCTGACATTTTTGTATAAGTTGGCTTATTGGCAAACTTGTAAAATGTAAGTTGGCACCTAGTAACCTATTGTTCAAACAATGAAGTACTTGAATGACTAATATCTAACATATAAAACTGATTGCATATAGTAAAAGGTTATTTTGAGCACAATTTGATGAATGACATTTACAATATTTAATTTTATTTAATCAGATATGCAAATGTGTCTTGGATCCTTCAGTCACCTTTACTCTACTGGAGATATTGAAGGCTATTTAGTTGATTATTATATGTGATATAGAGTGTAAAACGTGATAAAAAAATTATCTATGGTAATTTCCATGAAAATGCACATTTAACTGAATAATAGCATAGTTCTTATTTGGAAATTACTTGGTTGATGTCACCCGTTTTAATCGCGGTTACGTCCATGTAGTATTTTTGTATGTTCCAATATTGTACTTAGCATACTTTACTATTTATTTACTATGCTCGAAGCAGCTACGATTAATTCAGTTTTTCCCAGCTCTATAGTTATATACATATCGTGTATTTATTATTTTAATTGCCAGCTATTATAAAAGATACCGATCCATTTACTAATTGTTCTAAATTTTGCTTTACCAGTTCGTTAACAAATTTAGTAATATTTTATTAATTTATTAAACCAGGTATAGATTTCTTTTACACTAAATATTGGCCTCTTTATATAATAGTGTTTTTTTTTGTAATATGCATATATTTAATACATTTATACCTTAAAAACTAACAGTGGTTTCACCATTATTATATAAATACATACATAAGTTAGAATGTAAAAATCCTTAAATCAAAACTTTTCAAGCAGTCAGGATTGAGGACGATTTAGAAATAATGTCGTATACCTACAATTGTCGAAGGAGTTACGAGTAACTAATACAAAATGGCCGGGTTCAAGAAGTTGATAGAATATTATTCCGTATCGTGATACTATTTTATTGCTGATGAATGGATATAATTACTATTGATTCTAAAAAACAATTAAACATGTAGTAAGCTTCTACTGTACCTAAATTGTTTGAATATACATTTCCTATACAATATTTAATTTTTCAAAACTTTTTACATTAGTAGAAGTAAATTGGATCTGATCACTGGTAATAAATGATAAGGACATATTTTGGTAACAGTTTTTTAAACCATTTTTGGTGTAAGAAATAACCTTTTGAATTAATGAAAATGACAGATATTGATGTAGAACTACAATTATGATTGAAATAAAATAATTTAATTAATGATTTGTGGTTACAAAAAATATTCAAATACATTTAGAAACATTAGGAATACAATGAACATTTTGTGCTAGCTGGTTTTATGAGTAATAATTAGACTCTAAATACTTGGCGGGGAAAGGTCTGGCGGGGAATAGTCTGGCGGGGAAAGTCCAGGGGGGTAATAGTCCGGCGAAGAAAAATCCGTTCCTCATACAAACTACATCAGTCTCAAAGGATCCTGAAGGTGAATGAATCGGCTTCATAATTAATGGGAAGTCAGGGTCATTACATATGAGACTGACAGGAAAACCGCCCACACACGATCATTTTTTCGTAAATTAATTGATATCAATTTATTGACTTTAATGAATTAATGGAAAAGTTGATTGAATGGAAAAATTGATTTCAATTTCATTGAATTAATTCATTGAGAACTCAAAACTCCTTTTGATATTTATTGATGGGTCTTTAATAAAAATTGAGCGTGTGTGCAATGCATCAATACAGTGAGCAGTAATTTAGTGTTTTCCAAGCTGTGAAAGTGGTTAAAAAGAGATACAATTGGATAAATGGATTCTTGTATGATAGTATTTTATTTGACTTTCATTGGCATTATTAAATTTAAAGTTCGTCATAAGATTCGGCGTTCATTATGAGGAAATTATTGTACTTATAATCCTCTGGCTCGTCGTCCCTTAATTCACTCATTAAAGCTGTCCTAGTATTGCTCACTTAAAAGAGATACCATTTCTTAGCCCACTTATTCCTCTTCGCTTTGGAGTGTCCAGAGAAAGCACTAATTCTTAGATCTACTGATGCTATCATCTTGAAATTATGAATCAAACTGAAAATTGAAGTAAAATCATTGACCGTGTGGGGGCACAGTGGTTAGACTCAATATAAAGTATCTACACTTGCATATGTTTGACAACACGGACGGTATTATAATACATATATAGTTTATTATTAAACTTCTAGATATCAAAGCTATTGTATTCAAAATTCACATTCCTTACACGTTAAATTGAATTAATTTATCGCCCTTCCACCGCCATCAAATCTAATTTTACCTCTCCCGTTGTAGAATAAAATCAAAACACAGTCTTCAGCACATCTATCTAATAAGTCATTGAATTATCAATTGCCAAATGGTCTCCTAATTCAACCCATAGTGCTTGCCTTGGTAACACACCCCCTCCGCCTTTTAGGATTAGGTTACCCCCCCCCCCTCACCCAATCCCTATAGGCATCGATTACCTGTGTAAAGAAGATTATTGTAGGGTGATTGCTCAATTACTGGTTACAATCAAAATATTTGAGTAACAATTTAATGTAAAATGTCCGCGTAAAATTAAACTTTAAGGCTTGAATGAAAAATAAAAGTTATTGTATCAAAAAATGGCAATATTCTGAACAAATTTGATCACATTATTAAATTTTATCCGTTAATTTGATATTATTCGGTAATATTTGAAAGACAATCGAGCAAATGACGTCAGAATCTGAGTTTGGACTTTATGACGTCACTTGTTTCCAGCAGAGTGTCGCGTTTCTCTCAAAAAGCCATGTTACTAATTGAGTTCTGACAGTTCCGATCATTTTGTGAATTCTGAGGTAACTTTGGCTTTCGGACACTGTGACTAAGTTACTCAACATCACAAGTTATGGGGGAAGATAGCGATAGAGAAAAGTGAATCAGTTTAATATTGATTGAATTTCTTTTACGATTATCATAAAGAAGGAAATATACTATTCCCATCGACGTAAGTCATAAATTAATAATTATTTGTATATGTATATATAACTCTAATTTGAATTCGTTGATAGTAAACACACTTGGGATTGAAATGTTGTATCGTATCATTACTTACAAATAATAGAATATAGTGTAATTCTCTGAGTTGTTATAGTATAGTGCTAATAGTAATATCTATATATACAAATACAAAGTGCCTATTTTTCTGTTGGTTGGTTGTAAGAAAAATGCCACGCTTTAACACTAAAGATATGATATAATTCTATGATAAGAAATATCGAACAGAAAATCAGGTAAAACTGAAAATCTAGATAGATCGAAAATCCGGAAAAATGAATATTCGAAAGAACTGAAAATCTGAAAAAACTCGAAATAAAAAATCCGGGATTTATAAGTCTGAGATTAAAAAAATAATCAGAGACTATAAAATAATCCGGACTGGTCTGGGTAGAATCCATTGGTCTGTGCAGTATCCATTTACCTATGCAGTATCCATTGACAGGTCTGTGGAGTATCCATTGGTCTGTGCAGTATCCATTGACAGGTCTGTGGAGTATCCATTTGTCTGTGCAGTTCCACTGATCTGTGCAGTATCCATGGAATGCCCTGTGCATTGCAATATCCACTAGTCTGTGCTGTATCCACTGGTCTGTGCTGTATCCACTGGTCTGTGCTGTACCCACTGGTCTGTGCTGTATCGACTAGTCTGTGCTGTATCCACTGGTCTGTGCAGTATCCACTGGTCTGTGCAGTATCCACTGGTCTGTGCAGTATCCACTGGGTGTGCAGTATCCACTGGGCTGTGTAGTAGTATCCCCAGATCCACTGCACAGTACCTAATAGTACTTCCACTGCACAGTATCAGAGCGATAGTCTTGCAGGGAGGTTGTAGAGTAACAGCTTCTCTTGACGTCACTGGAAGAAGAATAACACCAAACATTAGAGAGATATACTCAATGGCATGCTACGATGAATAATATATACACAGGATGAAAATATACACGTCACCCCAAGACTACTACTTGTAGAATCGTCACCCCAACACTACTACTTGTAGAATCGTCACCCCAACACTACTACTTGTAGAATCGTCACCCCAAGACTACTACTTGTAGAATCGTCACCCCAACACTACTACTTGTAGAATCGTCACCCCAAGACTACTACTTGTAGAATCGTCACCCCAACACTACTACTTGTAGAATCGTCACCCCAACACTACTACTTGTAGAATCGTCACCCCAAGATTACTACTTGTAGAATCGTCACCTCAACACTACTACTTGTAGAATCGTCACCCCAAGACTACTACTTGTAGAATCGTCACCTCAACACTACTACTTGTAGAATCGTCACCTCAACACTACTACTTGTAGAATCGTCACCCCAACACTACTACTTGTAGAATCGTCACCCCAAGACTACTACTTGTAGAATCGTCACCTCAACACTACTACTTGTAGAATCGTCACCCCAAGACTACTACTTGTAGAATCGTCACCTCAACACTACTACTTGTAGAATCGTCACCTCAACACTACTACTTGTAGAATCGTCACCCCAAGACTACTACTTGTAGAATCGTCACCTCAACACTACTACTTGTAGAATCGTCACCTCAACACTACTACTTTTAGAATCGTCACCCCAAGACTACTACTTGTAGAATCGTCACCTCAACACTACTACTTGTAGAATCGTCACCCCAACACTACTACTTGTAGAATCGTCACCCCAACACTACTACTTGTAGAATAGTTACTCCAAGAATTAACACATGTAGAATCTTCACCCCAAACATGACTTGAGTGACGATTCTACGTGTGATCCGATATCTATTTGCTTTACAAGATAATATCTTTCCATTAAAAAACAAGAATAATTGGGTATCATTTTCAATATTAACTTTCAAATTACAGGAAATTATAAGCCGCTTCGATATCTGCATAGAAATCTAGATTGACTTCTGATTGTTGTTGTGGAAGATATAAACTTAACAGATAGTTGTTCTTGATGAACTAACTGGGAAGTATTACATGTATGTCTAAATAAATAAGATAAAATTATTTGCCAAAATAACTTTCAATAAAATATCACAACTAAATGTTGATGAATGTACGTTTTGCACGCAGCGATTATTGCGATCATCGCTCAGCGATGATCACCAAGCAATAGGATTACATTAATAAATTGTACTGGTGCTTAGCGATGATCTCTACATGTAAAACGTACTTTTAGCAAATACAAGAACAGAAAGATATCTGTAGTTTTTAGTTAAAATAATTACCTACAGTCGCTGTGTATAGCACATAATATATACTTATTATAGTGTATCTCCAGTCGCTGTGTATAGTATACAATATATATTTATTATAGTGTATCTCTAGTTGCTGTGCATATTGCATCTCATGCACCTAGCTACCATTCATAAGTTTAATATCGAATGAATATAAATCCGTATCATTCAGAACTAAGCTCTTTTGGGTGATTTGAACTCCTGAAATAGAAAGCTATAAAGCCCCTCAGTCCATTTGTTGGGAAATACTTCCCTCCAATAAAATAGAACCCAGTGCATTGTGACCATTCAACTGCATGACCTCAACTTTACTAGTTCCAATTACTCATTCTCTATAGAGGAAGAGAATGCATTTACTCGTTATTTGTAGTGCCATGTAAAATGATTGCAGATGGGAAATTTTAAGGTAAACATACATATAAAAGACCAAAACTTACAATATTGATATGAACAAACAGCTAGAATGAAAAATATCTGATATTTATTGCCTGTATTCCACAAATATTGTCTGTTATTTGCTAAAATATATTTGTATTCTCTTTACTCAGAGTATGACTTTCAAATGTATCTATTTTCTCACTCACTTGTAAGTTTGAGTAACTCTACGGTATTAGGTCTTCAAAGTCTGTTTGTACTGCAGTTCGTACATCTCAATGAGGAAATCAAAGAGCTACTCTCCCTCTGCAAGAATCTCTATCACTAAATCTCTCCTATCTTCTACACTACAAGTGTGGAGGTAAAGAAACAAACGAGTGACTCTGTACCACATTCCGTGCCTTTGTTCATTTTAAAGATAAAAAAAAAGGGAATCCGGTCGAGCTTCGAAATAGGGTTTAATCAAAAGAAAAGTAGTTTGAGAACATCACATAAGGAAAACATGTATATAATTTTAAAGTTTAGTTAATACAGTTTGATTTATTGTTATAAACACAATGAAAAATTGTTGTCATTATGCATTTTTTTATTCTTTGCTTCAGTAGCAAATCAATTTTATACATTTTGTGGATAATTACGATGAGAAAAATTTAAGAGAAGAATCAAGAATATCTCAATTCTCTTACATTGTAAAATCACAGATCAGTGTTGCCATAACCTGCTCCGAGGTATTATCCTTCAACTAAAGTAAATTAAATACGAATGAGTTTATCGCTAAAAAAATGACCACAGTTACCATGTTTAATCGTTATTCAATTTGTATGAATAAACACAATCAAGTAATCTATTTCAGAATAAGGTCATGACGCACTTTCTATATTTGTTTCAATCTATACGGCTAATATTTTTCTTCATTTGGCTGTGAACCCTATGAAATTTGATGGCATATTTTGTGTCTAAATATTATATACATATGTACTTTTTAATGACTTTTATAATTAATACACTGCAATATACGTTTTACTTTCGAATTGCTAAATTCAAATCTAAAGAAAAAGAATGTACACAGTTTGTTTTGAATGTCAGCTTAGTAGGTATAATTGATTCGATAGTAAATATTCGGCCAGAGGTTTAAAAAGGAGAAAACTTATTATGTTAACTTTTATTTACTTCAGATAATAATATTAACAACTTAATATGCAATGATTGTTTATTAATTCTAAATATAAATCAAAACAAAGCCTGTCCAACCTTTTTCTTCAGCGTCAGACTAGGTTTCATAATTTTTTGCACATTTTGCATCAAAAACTTTAAAAGCATAAAAATAAATACCGAACAAAATTATATACAGTTTTCAGATTGATGATCCTAGACCATATTTATTCTACAATACTATTTAATAAATTCATTTCTTTCCGGAGCGTGGAGAGGACCTTTAAAGATACTGCATGAAAAGATGATCAAATATATACCTTGCATTATTAAAAAGGTTGTCAATCAGTGACTACGAAGAGAAATGCAGTCCTCATGTAGGTTGTAGGTACTCTATCTATCGTAAACTATAAATAAAATGGCAATCTCACTGTATAGGGTTCGCTTTTTTCAGTAAATTCTGTGGTCTAAGTGAATGGACCAATCACAGTCCAGTATTTCTCAGCAGGTATGACGTCACAACTTACCAGCTAAGTAATAAAAATAGCATTTCATAGGTAGGAATAAACTAAAGCAGTCACTACTTAATATAATAGTTTGTGGTACTATTGTGTTTATGATTAAATATTCATATATAGTGACACTGCTCCCTGATTATAACATTTCTTTTGTTATAACCTAATCAGTGCGTCGTAGGTACTTCATAGGTTGCAATCTATAGGTAATATTATTAGAGGATAGATAATCAGGTGAAAGATGACGTTAAATGTCAATTAATTTATTCTAGCTTGATGAAAATAAGCAGGTAAAATGTTATAATAAGGTGAGTCAATTGCAATTAATTCATTTAACATGAAAAAAGTGCATTTTGTTTTATATTAGTATATACGACGCAGTACTCTTACACTAAGGCTTATTTCACACGTGCCTTTTTCAACAAAAAAGCAGCATGAAAAAGTGTCTAGCCGGTTAGAGAGACAGAAACATTTGGTCAGGTTTTGCAGTCCGGATATTTTTTAGACTGTATATACATTATACATACATTTCCATTATATGGCTTCAAATTTTATATCCGAGTAAAGTTAAGCTTACACATTTATCTTATACTTACATATTTACCAACAAATACCTATATTTATTATTACATTATTATATTTTTTTGCTAAATATAGTATTTTGGTCTAAAGAGAGAAGAATATTTATCCTATAATGGTCCATATTACATTTTCTCTATGTTCTTCTTACCGTGTCTCATTGTTGTAATTCAGGGCCAAATATTCAGTTTATTATGCATGTATGACACACAAGCACATGCTTATGCAAATGCTAACCACCTATAATATCCAAAGAATATCCCTCCTGCGAGTACCTATCTCCTTATGCTAGTATCCCTTGCGAGTATCCCTTTTGCCAGTATCCAATTCTTTCTCTCTTTTCGGTATCTCTGTCCTTGGTAAAAGTAATGGGTGGGAATTAGATAGACTTTGTATATTATTAATACACGTTTCTTCTCTCCTTTATTGGTACAGCTTCAGTATCGCATTTTCTGTAAGGCAGAATATACTAAAAAAAGTTTGCGAATACAGTTTTCATTTTCTATTGATTAATATTTATACAAAAAGGAAACCACATTGATGAATGACTTAATTTAATATCATTGTATATAGTTGTGAAGTTCTTATCATCAATAATTAACATTGAAAGAACTGTATTGAATTGATGAGTAAAAAAAGAAAGAGGAGTTAGGAGGATTTATTCAATTACTTAATTTGTTTTATTATTTCAAAACACGTATATAATTGTATCCAATATATATCATACACTATTAATATTATTATATCAATCTTTTTAATAATAGGTTCAAAGCAGAAAACAGTTACGTAATCATTTTACCAAATGACGAAAATAATGATTCTTTCCACTGAATGTTCCGTTAGAGCTCTTTTTTAAATACGAAAGAATGCCAAGAAAATGTGACAAGAATGCTAATTAGAACAGTCTGGCATTTCTAACTTCAGAGCAAGAAAAAGAATCTACATTTGGAGTTGACTTTTGACGTTAAAACGGCTGTTTATCCGTTAAAAAAACGTGTTTATCATATGAAACACATTATTAGCCTAGCTAGTGTACTTGCCCGTTAAGAACAACGTGTTTTAAATACAATTAGTATATAAATATTAGGCACCTTTGGTAGAAATTAAATAATTAGTAATTTTACAGGATATCCAATCGAGTAATATTTATGAATCATGAGAAAGTATTCCCATTAATTACAATGCTAACGTATTATTCCATTCTTCTTCATTAGGATTAAAATAATTATTTGCATTTTTTAGAGAAGGTGACTGACGGGTTTGATTAATTTGTGCATAAAATGTCGAATTACCGACCAAGAAGAAATGGAAATTACTTCTAACTTTAAACATATATTATTAATGTATCTTCGCACTTTTCATTTTATTTCTTTATTTAATGAGAAAATAATAATTAAACATTGATTAATTTATTATAAATACATTATAGAGAAAATTTGGTTTATAAAATCGTAAGATTAAAGTATTTTCTTAAAATTAGAAATTGATGATTTGTATTATTAAATGAAATGGAAAACAATTTCCAATCATTTTTTACAATAGATGTATTGTTCAATGCTGAATTTTTTTAACGGATTCCAATGTACAAACAAAAGAATTAATCTCTCGTTATACCCATAAAAAACTTTATAAATATTTGTATGGCTTTACTAACGTTAAAATCAACAGTAAAGGTTAAAATTAACAGTAAAGGTTTAAATTAACAGTAAAGGTTTAAATTAACAGTAAAGGTCTAAATTAACAGTAAAGGTCTAAATTAACAGTAAAGGTCTAAATTAACAGTAAAGGTTTAAATTAACAGTAAAGGTTTAAATTAACAGTAAAGGTTTAAATTAACAGTAAAGGTCTAAATTAACAGTAAAGGTCTAAATTAACAGTAAAGGTCTAAATTAACAGTAAAGGTCTAAATTAACAGTAAAGGTTTAAATTAACAGTAAAGGTCTAAATTAACAGTAAAGGTTTAAATTAACAGTAAAGGTCTAAATTAACAGTAAAGGTCTAAATTAACAGTAAAGGTCTAAATTAACAGTAAAGGTCTAAATTAACAGTAAAGGTCTAAATTAACAGTAAAGGTCTAAATTAACAGTAAAGGTTTAAATTAACAGTAAAGGTCTAAATTAACAGTAAAGGTCTAAATTAACAGTAAAGGTCTAAATTAACAGTAAAGGTCTAAATTAACAGTAAAGGTCTAAATTAACAGTAAAGGTCTAAATTAACAGTAAAGGTCTAAATTAACAGTAAAGGTTTAAATTAACAGTAAAGGTCTAAATTAACAGTAAAGGTTTAAATTAACAGTAAAGGTTTAAATCAACAGTAAAGGTCTCAATTAACAGTAAAGGTTTAAATTAACAGTAAAGGTTTAAATAAACAGTAAAGGTTTAAATCAACAGTAAAGGTCTAAATTAACAGTAAAGGTCTAAATTAACAGTAAAGGTCTAAATTAACAGTAAAGGTCTAAATTAACAGTAAAGGTCTAAATTAACAGTAAAGGTCTAAATTAACAGTAAAGGTTTAAATTAACAGTAAAGGTCTAAATTAACAGTAAAGGTCTAAATTAACAGTAAAGGTCTAAATTAACAGTAAAGGTCTAAATTAACAGTAAAGGTCTAAATTAACAGTAAAGGTCTAAATTAACAGTAAAGGTCTAAATTAACAGTAAAGGTTTAAATTAACAGTAAAGGTCTAAATTAACAGTAAAGGTTTAAATTAACAGTAAAGGTTTAAATCAACAGTAAAGGTCTAAATTAACAGTAAAGGTCTAAATTAACAGTAAAGGTCTAAATTAACAGTAAAGGTCTAAATTAACAGTAAAGGTTTAAATTAACAGTAAAGGTCTAAATTAACAGTAAAGGTCTAAATTAACAGTAAAGGTCTAAATTAACAGTAAAGGTCTAAATTAACAGTAAAGGTTTAAATTAACAGTAAAGGTTTAAATTAACAGTAAAGGTCTAAATTAACAGTAAAGGTCTAAATTAACAGTAAAGGTCTAAATTAACAGTAAAGGTCTAAATTAACAGTAAAGGTTTAAATTAACAGTAAAGGTCTAAATTAACAGTAAAGGTTTAAATTAACAGTAAAGGTCTAAATTAACAGTAAAGGTCTAAATTAACAGTAAAGGTCTAAATTAACAGTAAAGGTCTAAATTAACAGTAAAGGTCTAAATTAACAGTAAAGGTCTAAATTAACAGTAAAGGTTTAAATTAACAGTAAAGGTCTAAATTAACAGTAAAGGTCTAAATTAACAGTAAAGGTCTAAATTAACAGTAAAGGTCTAAATTAACAGTAAAGGTCTAAATTAACAGTAAAGGTCTAAATTAACAGTAAAGGTCTAAATTAACAGTAAAGGTTTAAATTAACAGTAAAGGTCTAAATTAACAGTAAAGGTTTAAATTAACAGTAAAGGTTTAAATCAACAGTAAAGGTCTCAATTAACAGTAAAGGTTTAAATTAACAGTAAAGGTTTAAATAAACAGTAAAGGTTTAAATCAACAGTAAAGGTCTAAATTAACAGTAAAGGTCTAAATTAACAGTAAAGGTCTAAATTAACAGTAAAGGTCTAAATTAACAGTAAAGGTCTAAATTAACAGTAAAGGTCTAAATTAACAGTAAAGGTTTAAATTAACAGTAAAGGTCTAAATTAACAGTAAAGGTCTAAATTAACAGTAAAGGTCTAAATTAACAGTAAAGGTCTAAATTAACAGTAAAGGTCTAAATTAACAGTAAAGGTCTAAATTAACAGTAAAGGTCTAAATTAACAGTAAAGGTTTAAATTAACAGTAAAGGTCTAAATTAACAGTAAAGGTTTAAATTAACAGTAAAGGTTTAAATCAACAGTAAAGGTCTAAATTAACAGTAAAGGTTTAAATTAACAGTAAAGGTTTAAATAAACAGTAAAGGTCTAAATTAACAGTAAAGGTTTAAATAAACAGTAAAGGTCTAAATTAACAGTAAAGGTTTAAATAAACAGTAAAGGTCTAAATTAACAGTAAAGGTTTAAATAAACAGTAAAGGTCTAAATTAACAGTAAAGGTCTAAATTAACAGTAAAGGTTTAAATAAACAGTAAAGGTCTAAATTAACAGTAAAGGTTTAAATTAACAGTAAAGGTTTAAATAAACAGTAAAGGTTTAAATTAACAGTAAAGGTCTAAATTAACAGTAAAGGTTTAAATTAACAGTAAAGGTTTAAATAAACAGTAAAGGTTTAAATAAACAGTAAAGGTCTAAATTAACAGTAAAGGTTTAAATTAACAGTAAAGGTCTAAATTAACAGTAAAGGTCTAAATTAACAGTAAAGGTCTAAATTAACAGTAAAGGTTTAAATAAACAGTAAAGGTTTAAATTAACAGTAAAGGTCTAAATTAACAGTAAAGGTTTAAATTAACAGTAAAGGTCTAAATTAACAGTAAAGGTTTAAATTAACAGTAAAGGTCTAAATTAACAGTAAAGGTTTAAATTAACAGTAAAGGTTTAAATAAACAGTAAAGGTATAAATTAAAATGGAGAGGAGAGATGTTTATGGGATTTTTTTCGATGAATTACTTTCGGAGACTAAAAATTTGTTTTAAATGTTTCTTATTGTCTTGTTGGTTAATTTTACTGTCAGTTAACAATTACTTTACTCACAATTATATATATCTCATTATTGACTAAATTTTCAAAAATTGTAATACGTCTAATCACACTTAGTTTATTGACCAGTAATGATTGGACAAAAAAATACTACTCTACAGTAATTGTTTTTAATTGTAAGCCTATTTAAAATTTTCTATCATCCCATCTGTTTTTCAATTAATATTACAAATTCCATTCTCCCAGTAATTAATTTCGTTACATCAAAATAGCTCCATTTTTATAACAACAGAAGACATTTTACAAACTGCAACAACTGAGAAATTAGAGTTTCTCGTCTTCTCGAGTCCCTGGGGTGCAGCTCTCTCATCTCACACAGAATTAGAACATTAACAGTAACGATATAGCCTCTATAAAGAGGGGGAATTTCATTGATGTAGTACGTGCAGTTGGACATTAAGGGCTCTGAAATTATTCTAATCTCGTAATAATTTTGAACAATAACGTACGTTTTTCAAGCTGTATGATTATTAACGATTAAGTTAAAACCAAAAACATAATTATTTTATAAGTTACACACATGTAATTAATATGTAATATATCGCATTAAATTTTTCCATCAGCGATAAGCGGGCCTTAACCTTACAATTGACAAGCGATGAACGAATATTCAGAGTGAAAACTTTAATGAGATCAAAAATTTCACTGACGTTGACCTATTTCAAAATAGATTCCAAGGGAGAAGTGTAAGCAACCTGTATTAAAATGTCTACCATTGTAATTTTTTCCTTTTATTCACAGCCTTTTAGTAAGTAAAATCACAGAGTTAACTCTAAGAATAACCTTCGCAAAATGACAAAAAAATCACCCTCACTTTTTGCCTGCTTGTTCTTAAAGGTCCCCTCCACTCTAATTGTTACTGATAATAAAACTGCAAACCATTTCAAAGTTGGTTCTATAGTTTTATTATAATATGTAATTTAGATTTTTGTAATCAAATCAAAACAATAACAAAGCTGATTGATAGATATCATTGCTACCGGTACCGTATTGTCACTCAACATGTTCTTTGTGTTAATCGAGTTACTTTGTAACAAACTAAAAATGCTTGACAAAGACACCTGCCTACTTAATGAATGTTTTTTGATTAATTTGATAGAATTTCCATTTCAGCGTGATACCACAGCACTCCTATTAGGTATTCGTTCATTAACTTAAAATGTACTATAATTAGGAGAATTGAGTCAATTGAGCATTGGTCTAATATTATACTTTGTATCTATATGACTTAATTTTTGACCGATGTTCAATTTCCCATCATTCAGCATGCATTAGGACTTAGGCTAATTCTTATGACCTATTTTTTAACAACATATCATGCAGTAAAGTAAGGTATGGACCAATTAAAGCTGACTCAAACTATGGTGCAAACCTTGCCTTACTCAGATTTACTGTTACCTAACTTTAATATTATACGTAGGTACATAGGTTCTAGCATAGCTAGGCCGGTCTTAGCGTATCCATAATCCGCTTTGCGTAAGTTACGGTAGGTATTCTATTCTTTATCGTAATAGTGTAGTTCTAAGACAATGGATCCATATAAAGAATTCAATTACCTAATTAAGTATTTCTTACTAATCGTTTTCATATATCATAACATTTTCCGATATTGAGAACTGTTAATTTTTATACACTTTCTATTTGAACAAAGATCTGTGATTTGAAATTTTGAATAGGTATGCGCTATGTATATACGAACGAACATTTTCTTCTAATGAAATTATGAATCTCAGAATGAGAAAAAACGAAATGCGAATATTTCTTATATAATTTATTGTGAACAGAATACTTGATCGATTTCAATTCTGTTTACTGCGATATGTTATATAACCTTAGCTCTACAAATTTAAAGCAATACCAGAATTTTTTTAATTTAGAGTGGAGAGGACCTTTAAACTATGTCCATCAGTTCAAAATTGCTTCTACCTGTTAATAGTACAATAAAAGGCGATGAAAAAGAGACCAATATACAGTATTTTCGACCATTGTCTAAAGATTTAAAAGTATTTGAAAAATCGGAAACATTTTTGTGACCCATACTTTATGTTACCGTGCGTATCATTACATTTTTCTTGTTAATAATCTATCCTAATAATGCCCATCACGTTTTTATTTATTTACTAGTGTACTTGCCTGTTAAGAATAACGGCTAATCATCAATACCAATTTATTACCCGTTATCAGGTTACTTTTAATGAATTCAATTAAAATAAAATTTTCTGCATAGTCTAATTTATTTTATAGATAAAATACATTTAAAAATTGAATAAAAACAGGGGAATTTATATAGCAAGTCAATATATTCCCGTGCGTATCACAGTTACATTTATCATTTTTAATACCCATAGTGTGAAAGCGGACATCAAATAAATAAATCTATACTAATAATTTCCTTAGTGTGCTTATTTATTTATTTATTTGGTGTCCACTTTTTCTCTACAGGTATTAAACCTGAAGAATGTAACTATGATACGCACGGGAATATATTGACTTGATATTTAAATTCGATTTTAAATGTATTTTATCCAATAAATAAATTAGACTATGAAGAAATTTAATTTTAATTGAATTCATTAAAAGTAACCCAATAGCTGGTAATACATTGGTATTGATGATGACCCGTTATTTTTTATGGGAAGGTACACTAGTAAATAAATAAATATGCACACTAAGGAAATTATTAGAATAGATCATTCATTTTATCTCAATGTATTTGATCAGTCTTTATTTACCTTTTTGCTGCTTCACACAAGTCAGTGATCCATTCGGTACGTCTCCAGTCCATCTCCTCTCAGTGATTCGGTGTCAGTGAAAAAATATATCGTTACTTTAATTTCAAATAACATGGTCACACAGTACCGACTCCTCGCAGTGATAAAAAAAATCACTGATCGGAGACGCCCCAGAAGGATCCCTGACATGTGTGAAGCAGCCTTTAAACATATTTAAATTTCTGAGAAGCGGACACCAAATAAATAAACACACGATGGAAATTGTTAGGATAGATGAAACTGAATAAGTACCAGGATTTAAAAAGTAATTAAGATTAATAAACGGTAATCCTTTTCATGTTTACCCTGCGTAATATTTCCCATGTATTAGACAAAGGTAGTTATTATTGAGATAGAACTTGTGAGGAAAATGAAATTAGGTAACGCTTGTTTTAGGTAATTATGTAACACTTGTGGTCAAAATTACCTGCTGTCACAGGTCATATATTAATTAACATTTGACCCGCTTTGCGTTTTCTTTATTTCCGTTTTTAGCATAAAATGCTATTAAAGCTTTTATATTAATATAATTGAAAATAAATGAAAATGTCATTAGATTAAAACAAACTAAAAGATCAATCTATTTAATATTTTAATGGTCAATCGAGGCAAGAAAGATTTATTCCTGGGATATAAAGGTTACAACCCAGGCAAGAAAGATTTATTCCTGGTATAAAAAGGTCTCAACCCAGGCAAGAAAGATTTATTCCTGGGATAAAAAGGACTCAACCCAGGCAAGAAGGATTTATTCCTGGGATAAAAAGGTCTCAACCCAGGCAAGAAAGATTTATTCCTGGGATAAAAAGGTCTCAACCCAGGCAAGAAAGATTTATTCCTGGGATAAAAAGGACTCAACCCAGGCAAGAAGGATTTATTCCTGGGATAAAAAGGTCTCAACCCAGGCAAGAAAGATTTATTCCTGGGATAAAAAGGTCTCAACCCAGGCAAGAAAGATTTATTCCTGGGATAAAAAGGCCTCAACCCAGGCAAGGAAGATTTATTCCTGGGATAAAAAGGTCTCAACCCAGGCAAGAAAGATTTATTCTTGTGATAAAAAGGTCATAACCCAGACAACAATATCTATTCCTGGTATATTGAGGGAAAAAGTCCTTCTTGTCTGAAAATCAAGTCATTTGTCCTATTTTTTTTCCTTGTATGAAAAACAGTGGAAGTTTCGGTCCATGGAAGCCACTGCGATCACCTTATCCTACCCGATGAGACCCATGGCTTGCGAGGAGAGCTCCACCGTGTGTCTCCCCACATTGGTGCTCCTCTTTATAGTGTAGATGTGCCCGTTACGGCAGCCAAAGAGAATCCGGTACACGACGTTGTAAAGACCCGAAACAGACAGGAAGACTGCGACACTTGGCAGACTTATCTGAAAAAGAGGCGATAGGGTGAATTACGAGTTATCGGTCAGTTCCACATCTTCGGTTGTATAAGAAAAACTATAAGATAATTATTATTCAACTTTTATCATATTTGTAAACTATAATACCTTAAAACATTATCTATTCTAACAATTTCCGTCAAGTGTTTATTTATTTATTTATTTGATGTCCGCTTCCTCAGAAAATTATAGGAAATTTATAAATGTGTATGGCAAACTGTATCACAAATACAGACTACTCAAATATTTTGAGGTAAATGAAAAGTAATTTATTCATTTTTTGGAACAAAGTTAAGATTCGTTGGACAGTTCCACAATTTCGATCATATATGAAAAACTATATAATTTATCACATTTAAAAACGTGATACACATGGTATTTTATTGATACCAGTGTACTTACCACGTTTTAAATAAGGGGCATTCAATAGTAATTTATTACCCGTTATTTAGTTACTTTAAGTGAACTCAATAAAAGTTTAGTTTGCTGCATAAGCTGATAGCTACTATGTCGAGTAAAAGTGGACAACGAATAAATAAATAAACATACAACGGAAGTTATTATTATAGCTATTATTATTTAACGAAGAGTCTTTCGGCCGAATGTCGGGTCTTTCCCATTTGACGACCCCCACCAGATTTAATTCAAATTAATTTTTTTATATGTATTTTCAATGAAAACACGAGTTTTTTCAAAGTTCCCAATCCTTCAGTAATACATAGGAAATAAATAACTTTAAACCGTCATATCTCAAAAACTATTAGTTTCTACAAAAAACGGTTTTGATTTTCGGATTCTATGGACAAATATACTAAAAAAAGTAATTTGAATTAAATTTGGTTGGTGTCGTCAAATGGGAAAGACCCCGAATGTCCATTCGGGCTAAATGTATTTCGGCCAAAGATTTGCACACGAGTACTTATGCATGATAAAAGGATTTTACTCTGACACTGCAGTGTAAGAATGAAAGGCCAGACTATCAAATATATTGCAGAAGAAATGACTCAACTCCCCAATCGGGAATTACACTTCCAAACCTCCAACACTGAGGATTCAATTCTTTATACTTGAAATATGTTATTTCCTGATAGTCTGACTTTTCATTCTTTCTATGTGATGTCAAAATGAAATCTTTCTTTTTATTTCCACAACATCTATAAGAAATATATGCGTGTATATGATACGTGCACAGTGTAGCAATATGCAATTTACCTGCCATCCAATTACCTCAGCCACCTCAGTCGCATGACTTCTGGCAGATATTTTCGGTGCTAAATAACCTTCACTCAGCCCCAATTTCTATTCCGATCAAAAACTACACCGGATAATTTCACCCGAAATACAAAGCGCGTAGGATTGGGTAGGTATGACGTGGATATATAACTTACGAAGGAAATATATATTACATATTACTTAATAAGTTCTAAAATGAATACCTACATTATTCTACAAATTAGAAAATGAAGTGTTGTGATTTTCAACCCATAATTTTATAGTGATTGAGAACGAAACGGTAAAACTGTTGTCTAACAAAGGATTCATTTTAACTATTTATGACTTTTACAACTATCACAGCCCCTACTTAAGTTTGAGGCTAACTGGATCTAGAGCTTCAGATAGATTTATGTCCATCGTATCAGTTATTTAAACTCTCAATTCAATGGCCATTATACTGTATTTCTCTTTCAATTTGAAACAAAAACTGAAGTTAAATGAGCCGTGAAGTGATTTTATTCCAGAGAATTAGCTTCTAAAACTTGAATGGACCATTAAGCGATCACGCTCTCTTGCAGTGCGTGATTTGAATGGAAGTATCTGGAAACTGTTGGCAGTGATTTGAATGGAAGTATCTGGAAACTGTTGGCAGTGATTTGAATGGAAGTATCTGGAAACTATTGGCAGTGATTTAAATGGAAGTATCTGGAAACTATTGGCAGTGATTTGAATGGAAGTATCTGTAAACAATTGACTGTGATTAAAATGGAAGTATCTGGAAACTATTGGCAGTGATTTAAATGGAAGTATCTGGAAACTATTGGCAGTGATTTAAATGGAAGTATCTGGAAACTATTGGCAGTGATTTGAATGGAAGTATCTGTAAACAATTGACTGTGATTAAAATGGAAGTATCTGGAAACTATTGGCAGTGATTTAAATGGAAGTATCTGGAAACTGTTGGCAGTGATTTGAATGGAAGTATCTGGAAACTGTTGGCAGTGATTTGAATGGAAGTATCTGGAAACTGTTGGCAGTGATTTAAATGGAAGTATCTGGAAACTATTGGCAGTGATTTAAATGGAAGTATCTGGAAACTATTGGCAGTGATTTAAATGGAAGTATTTGGAAACTATTGGCAGTGATTTGAATGGAAGTATCTGTAAACAATTGACTGTGATTAAAATGGAAGTATCTGGAAACTATCGGCAGTGATTTAAATGGAAGTATCTGGAAACTGTTGGCAGTGATTTGAATGGAAGTATCTGTAAACAATTGACTGTGATTAAAATGGAAGTATACCATAAGTATTTTGAAACAATTTGAAGTGATTTGAAATGAGATGTTCAGAGAAAAATATAATATCATATTTATTCGTTATTCGGGATTTATTAATTTTTATAAGCATATGTAAATTGCATAGTATATTTTTTATAATTATCTGTTTCAATAATTTCACTCCGTATATTAAATGTGTATAATGATGTTTCAAAAACTTTTGTTTCTTATTTCATTTTCAATATTTTATCACTATCTTAACTATTGAAGTAATGGTTTTCAGAAAAGTAGTAAGTAGGGTTGTGACATTATGCTTTTAAAATCATAGATCCTGAAAAAAATATAGACGAAGGGAATTAAATACTATTGGATCGTTTTTAAACACCATTTCATTTCGTTTTGTCGATGAATCTTTTTTAATATCTATGATTTAAAAATCATACTGTCACAACCTTAAATTCCTTTTTTATATTGATGGTGAAAATTCTATGTATTCGAAGACTCCATATAAAATATAAAAGGATGATGATTTGATTTATCAATTATTAATATACTCATGTTGACAATATTTGGAGGAGTTCAGATCCACAAGCTAAACAATTTGAATACTTATGCTATCTTCGAAACTATTTTCTAAATTAATTTTGTATTCAAAAAGAATATAATTGGAAGCAGAAAATCCTCAAAATGTTAAATATTTATTTCACTACATCTAATGTTACCGCACTGAAATATTTCAATATTTGCCTAAAGTTTTAGTTTGAAGATAATAAACCAACAGTGATAATAATCTAAGTTCCACAGCCTGAAATACAGTACTCATCAACTAGAAGCTGCCTGAAGTTATTTCTAAAGTACAGATTTACATCCTTGGCATTGCGCACAAACTTTTAGTCTCAATTTCATCTGATACGTGCAGTGGAACTCAAAAACAAACCAATATTTAGTGAGAGCAAAACTTCATGTCATTTGGCAAAGATATTCTCGGGAGTGATAAGTTACATGGGATTCTAAAGGGCCGTACACACGTAGGGTTTTTTAAGTCTTTCCACCAGACTTTTTGTTAAGCTCCTCCTACTTTTTCCACGAGAAAATAAGAAAAAAGATATAATTATTATTTATTTCAGTTGGATATCAACTAAATAAAGAATAATTATATCATTTTTTCTTATATTCTCGTGGAAAAAGTAGGAGGAGCTTAACAAAAAGTCTGGTGGAAAGACTTAAAAAAACCTACGTGTGTACGGCCCTTTTTTAATGGTAAATTTGAATCACACTTACATGTGTTCGATAAGTTAAAACTCGTGGATTTTTTGGAATATGAGATAGACATAATTAATTATATTCATGTATTTTTCCTTTTCGTGTAATGAATATAACGATATTTTGGAACAGTATTTTTTATTTACTTTATCCTTTTTGGATTCAATATTTTGAGTTCAATATTTCATTTTCCTCATGTAAAATAGGTTCAAAATACAATTACATGTAACATACTAGGACGGGCACTCATAGAGCGCATACCTTCGCCACAGCTTATAAATGACCTTGACAATCCAATATTCCTGTAAGTTATGAATAACCTTGACCCTGAAATTTCACCGAATCGCTTCCAAAATCTGATCAAATGTTCCTGGATGATGACCAATTGTCTCGCTGTATCTCAGACAATTTGGTTGAACACTTTTTGAGTTATAAATGATTTTTACCTTGAATTTTGACATGATCTAATTGAATGGTTCCTAGAAAACCCACCAAATTTCAAACAAATCGGTTGAATACTTTTTGAGTTATGCGAATAACAAGATTACAAATGAATCCGATCAAAATATAACCTTCCACAATTTTGCGAAGGTAAATAAGCCATACACTGTATCACATATTCAACTTTCAAATAGCTTCAAACGTTTGATTGATACGTAATAACTTGTTTGATAAATTTTGAACAAATGTTCATTTAGTCGCTGTGCATATATGTAGCAGACTAATCAATCTCACCTCTAACTATACACAGAATTTAAGATTAAAACTTTGGTTATTTACTCAAAGTTGTGTCCGTAAATCTTGCAGAGTCTAACTGACTATCTCTAAATATCTCAATTTTGGAGCTGAGACGGGGCTGTCCATTCGATTCTGAAGTTACTACACTTTTTGGAACTCAAGTTTGGTGTTAAATTAACGCCAATTGCTGGGATAGAATTTCAGAGTAGATTTTCCGATGAAATGGTGGTGGAGGATGAAGGGAGGGTGATAGAGAATGGTGAGGTTGATTGAAAATGGGGGAGGGTATAGACAGGGGATGAGCAGATAAGGGGGAGGGGGGTTTGTTATAGGGGGACTTACTGGTGTCAGATATCTTCTTGTTTGGAAAATAGATTGGAGGAAATTTGAAACTAAAATAGTGATGACTAAGCAAAAATTACACTAACTGAGATGTGATTTGTTTGCTGTAGCAGTGATGCATGATCAGTATAGTGATTTCAATAATTTAGTATATTTGTAATGTACACTAAATTAGTTAATGTAAAACCAATTTATATGTGTATTTAATCAATATAGATTTAAATATAAATTCTCCATGTCCTTAACAATATCAATTTTCTCATATTGACTGCAACATATAATAATATAATCAATAATCTAATAATATTTTTATAGTATTATGATAATATAATGTAATTATTACTATAACTAATATGTAATTCAAAGCGATAGAATAAAATATTCAGCAAATTATGTTCGTATTTATGCTTCTCGTTCACAAATATCGAACTGAATTGGAGAAGATTTGATGAGTGAGAAGCTATCCAGATAAAAAACATAAAATAAACCATATTGCAACTCATTAACATTCAATAATAGACAATACAGTCCAAATCAATTTTTTCGTATTTGACGCATGAGTCACAGTTTGTTTTTGCTTGGCTATTATAAAAAGCCACTTAGTTCAATAAAAGCCACTTAGTTCAATAAAAGCCACTTAGTTCAATAAAAGCCACTTAGTTCAATAAAAGCCACTTAGTTCAATAAAAGCCAATTAGATTTTTAATAAAAGCCAATCTCTTTGGTGAGTTTAAATGACTATTATTTGCATTATATCTGTTCTCAAAATCTTATAACTAATATATTATCCGTTCAGGTAAATTCTTTGATATGATGTTAGATAGGAAGTTTTCAGTTTTTATTTTAATTAATTTTAAACATACATTGTCAGGAAAACATGCAGTTGAAATCGTTTTCCCCACAAACTAGCTTCATTTTCGATTCTTAGACGTCATTAAATTCAAAGTCCCTACTAAACATATGTCGTAATGAAATTAGAGTCCATCTTAATAACTCTTCCCTAAAACTTTAAATATTTCACCAAAAGCATTGAAACTGTGCTTGTATAGCTAAATCCTATAGCAAGTGTACATTCTGAAGTAGTTTCACCATTACATTTGATAATCGAGTAAGACATTCACCCTAATTATTGACTGCTCTATTGTCTCGCTCATATACGTATCGAATGTCTCTTTTATCATCAGAAACTTGAACCTCTCGACTTCAATCTTTATCTCATGGCCATCTCTATCTCGCTGCGATATCAAGTCCAACCGAATGTATTACGACAAACCGAATCTACTGCGTCCAAGAGTATCTATTACGTCCAAGAGCATCTATTACGTCCAAGAGTATCTATTACGCCCAAGAGTATCTATTACGTCCAAGATTATATATTACGTCCAAGAGTATCTATTACGTCCAAGAGTATCTATTACGTCCAAGAGAGAGATCTATTACGTCCAAGAGCATCTATTACGTCCAAGAGTATCAATTTTGTTCAAGAGTACCTATTACGCCCAGGAATATTTATTACGTCCAAGAGATATCAATTACGCACAAGCGTATCAATTTTGTCCAAGAGTATCTATTACGTGTAGCAGTATCTATTACGTACAAGAGTATCTATTACGTTCAACAGTATCTACCCATACTCTAAATTAAGATTAAATGTTACAACTTCATTCATCTTCCTGCAATTGAAGTATCCTACTCCAATTTCTAAGGTCACAGGGCCTAATTACGGACGACCAAGAATTGCCTATATGTGTCGAAAGAGCATTCCAGAGCCAGTTGAAGTCTGTAGTTGTCACGATCGTTCCCAATGAAACTTGAGTACAATTCATTTGTATTAATTAAAATTACATTTCTGAAAGAAATAATAGTTTTTGTTAACCTCTTAATTATGTACAATTGTATTTTCTGAATTATAACAGGTACAATATCTATGGACATACATTAAATTTGATATGCATTTCTATTCTTAGGTTATATTATCTACTTTTATATTAATGATAAATCTATTGCTCCAGGCTTCAATTTCTCCATTATACCAGGTAACCAATAAAAAACTGGTCGAAAGTAAATGCTTATAACTTCAAAAGTATTTGATGTAGAAAGGTAAAACAAAAATCACTTAAAAGAGTATATTCTCAAGTTTTATTCGGTATATATATATAAGTGTTCAAATCCTTACCGCTGTGCTAAATACAGAGATTAATTTTTTTCTTCAAAATTAGCGATTACTGCAACTAATATATTTTGGTTACTTCACGTATCTCTTGCTTCAAGTCATCAATCATGTTAGGTTTCAATTTAAATTCCTTCTCTTTAACATATATCAGAGATCAAATTTAAATGTGAATGGTCAAGAGACTCAGTTGGACAGAGAAAACGGTTCGGTGCGAAATAATCTCGTCATCGAAGTGATTTTTCAATCAGTCAACTGCAGACAAGAATGTGTATGCAGTTAAAAAAATATTGACCATGCATGGCTCATGCGAACTCAAACCGCACCGAACTGTCACTTTCGCCGAGTGCAATGGTTCTTCTAAAACACTCAATTTCTTGTCCATTTATTGAACCAATTCTTAACCATTTTAATTTTTATATCCTTGTTGTATTGAGTGGCATATTTTCTCTTAACTTTAGTGGCAGAACTGCTTTAATGATATTGTTTAGAAATGAAAACACGCTATTCAATAGTTAGTTGCATAATGATTAATGAGGGTTGAATAAAATGTGTTGACGAAATAACCATTATGTTTAATTGAGATATCTGTATTCCTTATTCGATAGTTTTCAATATCTTTGATACCAACTAAAACTTGAGAATATATTCTTCTATGTGATTCTTGTTTCATCTTTCTACACCTATAACTTTTGGAGTTATAAGCATTTATTTTCGACCAGTTTTTTCTTGGTCACCCGGTACTTCCACTTACACCTTTACACATACAATATTCCAATTGAACTTTACACTTACACGATTACACATACGATATTCTCATTCAATTTTACACTTACACCATTACACTTACGATATTCTCATTCAACGCACCATCACTATTTCCATCCAAACTCTACCCTTTCACTTACAATACTAATTTAACTAGTGTCGAATAATACTTTCTAGTGAATACAAAGGGTTGACTAAAATATTTTTTCACCTACCTACCACTAAATTAATTAAGCTATTTTAGTGCCGTGGCATAAACTTATGATTACCAAAATTACTACCCACTAAACTTTGTTCATCTGACATCGCCAATAGCCATCTACAGATTCTCATCAACTACAAAAAACACTGCACTCCGTATTTTCACCTGTTGTACACAATCAACACCCACACACCACCTACACACATGAAGACGAGTCCTACACTCTACACTAGACCTCTCATATCCCCTGTCTGTCACCCAACATCCTCATACAAGACGACACACAACATACACTCACTGGAGCACCTTTGGACCTATTCTCAGGCAGTTATTAACTTCCTGAGTGACGAGGTTTCGATTAGGCCCACACACTTCCACTTAGTGTCTCGGGTGGCTAACACCCGGGGTGCTCCTGGCCATCCCTTCGTCCCAGATGAGGACGTTGGGACGGATAAAACAACAACATCAACAAAAACTGTGTTTAAATTCGACCGAAGAAATATATTGAATTAATAATTCTTGAATTATCTTTGATTCAATTATATCATGTTAAATTATCTCCTATTAATTAACTTTTGTGGAATTATTTAGGTAGGTATTGAGCAATTATTCAATAGTATATTATTAGAAATAATAGTAAGTATTTATTTTGACACCACTTTACAAGTCGTACCTCTTTATTACCAAGAGTTTAATCTTAAAATAAATTGCACAGATAAGGTTAAATGTCCATTATAATGTGTAATATTTTTCATGAACTAAATTACGAGCAATAGGAAATACATTATACATCTCTTATCACTATAAACTAGCCTATAGCCTACACTGTATACACTATAACTGTATCTAGAGTGAAGATATATAGATACCCTATAGTTTAACTGTATCTAGTTTTTAGAGTGTAGGTACAGATTGCTCAGATATTAGCCTACAGTCCAACTGTATTTAGCGCAGATACAGAGTAGATACACTGTCATTCACCAAATTACGACTGTTCATCAACGCGCTATTCTCCGGTAATCTGCGAGTACCACCGTAAAGACTTTCGATGGAGCGTTAGAATGTTTGTGGTGAGTAGCGATAAACTTTAATCTGTTTGCTTTATTTAATGCTTTGTTAGTCATTAAGAAACTCATTAAAAGATCTACAGCAAGAATGTTTGCTTTAGTTAATGATCTAATTTATTTTACTCATCAAGTGATGATCCAGTGCTATGTAACCTGGGTAACATTGCCGAAATTGTAACAACGTTGTTGAAGTGTTACAACATTGTCAATATTGTTAAAACATCATCAATATTGTTACAACATTGTTGAAGTGGTAGAACATTGCCAATATTGTTACAACATTGCCAATCTTGGGACAATATTTTCTTCGAGAAACAGTACTATTATATGTACATGGTAAAGTCAATGCGAGATTTCATTATACGTGGACTGACAGTTAGGCCCAAGATAATTAATTCCCAACGACTGAGCCTCGACGACTGAGCCCGCCGTCATTTGTGCCCAAAACAATCGAGCCCAGGACAATAGAGCTCTTGAAAAAATTATTGCAGCGGAAAAAATAATAAAGTGTTATGTACTCTCTTCATGGTCTTTTAGGTGTCTTCTTCTATTAGGATAAAACCGTATATTTTGACAGAAAATGAATTCGGTTACTTGCAGGAGAATCAAACCGTCTGTCCGTAAGTGTGTCATATTTTTATTTAGAAAATTAAATTAAATTGATTTTTTTAGCATTGTTTTTAGCTTATCAATTTTTCTAACGAGGTCCGACCATCCGTCACAAAATGGGGTAAACAGTCATTCTATCAACAGCGCCTCATAAAGTTGGTGTAAAATCTCGAGATCAAAAAATCGCAAATGAAAAGAAAAAACTAATATTTTTTCGACAGTATCATTTTTATCGGTCACATGCACTAATATCAATAATTCAAATATCACAGTTTTAATTTTTATGAGTAAATAAAATAATTTTGTTAAATATATGCATAAAATTATCGCATGCAATTATTTATAATCCATAAACCATTATATTAAATTGAAATCTCAATGATTACTCAACAGGAACTGTAGCTAGAGCTGATAGAGTGGTAATAAAGAAACAGATTTTCGGGAATTGAATAATTGCGTAGTGTGCGGGGATACACAACTGTGCGGGAACAACTACGGGATTACGTAACAGTATACAATGGAATACGAAACCAATTCCATGTAACAGAATGAAATCTATTTATTCTTAGTAAACTCATTGGATTTCAGACACAACAAACAGAAAACAAGAATGTCATGGAAATATTTACCATGTAACAGATATTATTCAATCTATATTCAAATCAAGATAATCCCACTAGGGGCTTCATGTGCGTATTACATTCCTACTTGTTTTTTAAAATCTATATCATATTTCAGGTGTAGAACACATGCATCGTGTAGCACAATACGTGTAGGTAGATTTTGCTATGCATTTATAATTAGTTTGTGTCAATAGATGTAGTTGTCTGTTTGTCATAATATTATTACTCGTGTATTGAATAAAGAAAATGTGTATGTTGTTGGAATAAATGGATATGTCAAAATTGTTTAAAATTTACATTTTTGAATGAGAGAATAATTTGATGGAATAATTTAGATCTTCAAATTTTAAGTAATGTCTTATTATATTTTAATCCAAATATCTGAGATATTTCCATTCATATATTCTAATATATTTCTAAGCAGGATATTTAATTTTATTAATTGCTATTGACAGATTAAACATCCACAAAAGAATTTATTGTAATATTTCATTGTATAATTTAATAAATATATTAGATTTGTGTTATTTGTAAATAAATTCTAAAATTGAGAATTACGCTGCAGTTAAAATCAAACAACACAATAATTGTTCTGATGTCACATTTTGTGTACAGGACAAAACGTTTCGAATTCCGGTTCATCAGTTTTCGAATAATTCGACCAAATGTCAAAATGTGTACGAAACACTTAGGAACTCTCTCTGTTTTTAGATTGTTTGTTTGTTTTAGGAAGTCAAGTTTAAACGTTAGGATATTTTGGAAGATCAAATGATTGATGTAATGTATAATAGTATATAATATAATATATATTTTTTTTATTATCATTGGATCTATTCACCATATGATTTATTTCCTATAATCTTATGATGCCAAAAACTATTTTTTCCAGTCTTTTACTTACCTCATGCACAGGCACATCTTTCTATTTACAAATGATAATTCGTTTCTAGATATTCACATTTTTCTCCTCTGTATTTCTTGTCTGTAAGATACAACATTTATTTCCGATATATCAATTCCAGTTAGTTGTCTTTCCTTTTTCTGATTTTTCTGACTCACAGTCTTCAAAACACTGAACTGTTGTCACACATCTGCAATTGCTACACCATTCTAGTGGAAATTTGGGTGTTTGACATCATATTTGAAGTTATTTGGTGTTCCTCAGGGTAGTGTTCTAGGTACTCTACTATTTTTTATGTATGGCATTACATTACTTCATTGTAATAATTAGAGTAAATGGTAGTTTAATACACTGCTAGTGCATTATAGCTGACACAGATTCTATTGCCTAATCTTATAATTTAGAAACAAGATTGGAGTTTCCACCAATGTAGTTTTTTCAATAAATATTTATCAGACCTGGCTTAGTTTAGGATCAGGTAGTTCATTCCTACAAAGGATGTTCTCCATTTCAATTTAGTGTAATTGAATTGCAATCAAATTAGCGGAAGATTTCATTTAATGGTACTGACATGTATTTGCAAACAGAGAATTGGAATATTTTCCCGATTGAAACAATAAGATATACAGAATTGTATTTAGTATGTCCAATATTAATTATCAGCAGCATTATAAAATGATAAACTACCTATTGATAAACAAAGATTTATTATATTTTTCTGCAAATAGTAATTTTCTTTAAAGTTATGATTTAAAAGTTTCAATCTCATCGATTGATTCCATAAACGTTTTTCAGCTTTTTAAAGTTTGACGTTTTTAACTGTTTTTCTCTTAATATTATAATTTCAAAAACTTAATTATTCCTTAATAAATATATTCAGCGCTTAAATTAATAAAACACTCTTACCTCTTCTAAACATTCTATACATACTAAATTCTGCAGATTTTGTTTGTATATAACTATGATTTCAATTCATAGTTAGTTATTTAACGTGATAAAAATGATTACGCTTCCTAATGAAGTAGGCATGCGTGAAATGTTGAATCTATTTCAAACAGTATTTGGTGCATTGTAATAACAAAGTAATAAAGTTAGTGATGTTATTCTGTGATGGACATAATACAATATGTTGGCACTTGCCTCTAAAGTTTAAATTGCTAACATAATTAGTACACTGCTATAGCAATTAATGATTCAAGTTCATATGTTAATTAAATCGTCCACCAAGTTTGAGAGACTAATTTGGAATTACGCTTTTGTAGTGTATTTAGACAGTTTTTGAACATTCTAAAGAATGATTAGATTTTACAGCTGTTAAGATGATTAAATTTTGTAGTTTAGTTTTGAAGTAAAATAAAACAATAACGAAAATATCAAATGATAGAATAATTTTCAACATTTGCTTCATTTTTCTTGAAACATACAAAATGATTCTTGTTTTACAAGTAACACAGTTTTAATTTAAAACTAAGTATCACAATGTTTGTTTAAATTAAGCATCACAATTAATGTTGTTTTAAAACTAAGCATCACATTGTTGTTTTATAACTAAGCATCACAATTAATGTTGTTTAAAACTAACCATCACAATGTTGTTTAAAACTAAGCATCACAGTTCTAATTTTCTTCTTTTACATCAATAATGAATACAAACACCAGTCACAGTCATTAGTAGCAGTAAAAGGCAGTCTTTTTGCTAATTGAGACATATTATCACGTCTGTTTGTTTAGCAAATACCATCCCTAGCGCAATGAAACTAAATTAGATTGCTAGTTGATGGCTAAATGAAAGCATTTGGTGTGTATCTTTTGATTTACTTTATTATGATATAAAAACTCTTATCGTAAGCTACTGTAGGACTCCTCTATAATGGGAAACTGTATAATGAATGGCAGTGCCCTGAGTAAGGAAGTAGCATCTATAGTTAACAAATTTTCATTGATCTGCCATAAAAAAGGCAGTTCGTTTTTAAAATCTGATGGCCATTCATGGCAGACTAAAGAAAATTTGTTCACTATAGAGGTTACTTCTTTACTCAGGACACTGAATTCATTATACAGGATTTCATTGTAAAGGAGTTCTACTTTAAAAATATATTTCAGAAAATTTTATTTTTCTAAATGAAAAAGAAAAAGAGATGAAATGATATAATTAAATTGACGAAAAATTTGAAAATTCTATAATTTTCGTACTGCGTAACACAAATAATAACTACTTAATAATTTTTACAGATAACATTTAATATAATTAAATAAACTTTTAGTTTTTAAACGATATTTTGTACTGTATGTTATGATAATATTATCATCAATTTCTTTTAATTATATAATACAATCGTTCCTTTTATTAATGGACTTACACGTTACTGTAAACAATTACGGTAAACTAAGTGCAATGTTGTTGTTATCGTCAATTTACATGAATATTCCTAGCCAGCATCTTGTCGGTTTTCTTTTTCTTCCTCTGAATGTATTCAGTGCTGAGGAAGTTCCCGAGATTGAAGATAACATTCTGAGTTTTGAGTTCGGGTTTCAAAAGTTCTAACCGAACATCTGTTTCTTCCCACCAAATTATAACCTTGGCCATTGAAACATTTTGAGGGGAAAATGTGGAGAGATACAGAGAGATATTTTAAAGTGTATTCATTGGCGAGTAATCATTTAATTGATATCTATTTAATTAGAAACTAGTCCTTAAATATAACTGCTTATTAAAATTAAATATTTTCATCCTTTAATTAAAATCACAGAGTAAATTTATTAAAGGTTTTTACTTTTATTTAATAACTAAGGATTTAATTTCGCAAAAATCCCAATAAGTCAAAACTCCACGGGAATCTCCTCATTTAATTTCTTAGCCCTTTATATTATTCTGTGCCTAAAATGTTATATATTCCTATGAAGATATTTCAAAGCAGTATTTTGAATGTAAACTCTTCGAACAGATACAATTAATATAATTAAATCATATTAAACTATGAATTATTTCGCTCTCTAATATTGAAGCTTCAGAATTAATGTAATTAAACTCTAAACAATTCATTATACAGATATGATACAGTGAATTGTATTTTCAATATATTATATCCTATTTTAGACTAAAAATAGTAAATAGAAGTGTCACAATGCTTTCTTTTTCTAAATATTATGATGATTGTATAGTTACCATTATATTGAATATTATTACCATTAGGACATTATTTTAGGGAGATTAAGGGTTATATATTATAACTACTATTAGAGATTTGATGACTGTTTTAAGCACTCTGAATCTTATCGACAAAATGAAATTAAACAACAAAGAAAAAAAAAATAAAGAAAAATCAAGCAGGAGAGTGGTCCATGAACAAAATCAGTCTGTGACAATGCTCATGTTACCAGAAAAGCTACTTTATAATGTTTTAATATTTATAAATCTTCGTATCTACATACTTCAGACTCATTTTATGTAGTATTTTCGAAATATTTTAGGAATACTTTAATATCAGTTACTGGATTCCTTCTTTGAAATTTTATTTATAAGTTGAAGAGTGAGTGAAACACGAAAAAAGTTAGCATCCTTTTATTTTTTCTAAAGCTTTCGAATATTTTTTCGTCATTTCACTCGCACTTCAATTCATAAATTTGCAAAGAAATACTTTATTTACCTCTTATTTGAAAGTAAATGTAACAGTTGCTCCTCACCAAGAAGATTGTTATCACAAGCAACACAATTCTTTCTCTTCTTTGCTTGAAATTAGTTCCAGTTTTATGCCCCAAAAAGTTAGGTTGCTCCCGAGTAAAGTTCACAAAAGTCAGCAATAAAGCATGTAAGAATTCCACTGCTTTATCCTACGATTGAAGAAATGTTTTTAGTTAATTTTCTGAAAGGTTGCACTATCCATAGTAAATTAATAGAGAAGTATACTAAGTTTCGAATTCATTGACGGTGAACTTGATCCATTCTTCAGAAACGATGTAAACAAATGGCGTCACACTGAGTACTCTCAAATATTATAAGTATTATAAGGTGAATATTATAAGTGTATAGAGTGTAAATTTTAATTTTAATTTAAACAATTTTATGTAAGTTAATTTCCATGAAAATACACATTTAACTGAATAATAGCACACTTTCTATTTAAAAACAAAAGGAAAATACTTTGTGTGACGTCACTCACAGTATTTTCTGATGTTCCAATATTGTACTTGGTATAATTCTCTATTTATTTACTATGGCACTATCTGCCTTAGTAGTATGAAACGAGAGCAGAGGAACAGCAGGGAAAAGGAAGGCCTGCCGTGGGAGTATCATTATGTACCAACATCCAAAGACTCCACTCTTAACTGTCGCTAATGATAATTAATATGCTTTAAAAGAAATCTACTAACAGAAAATAGAAAAAATATCAATTATTATATTAAATAAAGATATAATAGATAGAGTAAACAAATATTCTAAAGAAAAGAAGTGAGTGAAACCCTAAGATACACAACAGGAATTTATAGCTTTAATAAATGGAGGAAAAATCTGTGAAACATTTCTCTACCAAATATTTTGCTTTTAATATTTTCTTCGTATCACTTTTTGTGTTTCTTGATTGGGGAACCGAAAGAAAAAAGAAAACACTTTGTTGATTTCAAGATAAAAAAATATCAAAAAATGAGTTAAAAAAACACTTTTCGTGTCATTTTATAAAATCAATATTTGAGGACAAAGCTATGGTATGAAGAAAAGCTACTCTGTGAGTACAGTCTCCTATAAAAAAGTACATTGGAATTTTTGCTGTTAATACTAAATTCATAATGAAAATATCGGTGTCCGGACAATTCGTCGCCTGGACAATTCGTCCCCGGAGAATTCGTCGCCAAAGAGTTATGATATAATTATAATTGATCGAAGTGCATTCATTTAGAGGGAGCTATTTTTTTTAAACAAAATAAGTGGTTGGTATAATGCACTTTTACCCTATAATATATTGATAATTTTCTATAATATAACAATGTTAGTTAATCATTTGTTTTCCTATACTGTCTACATGAACATTTAAAATAGTATCTTCTTGTTTAAATTTGAACATTTTTTTATTTGCGATAATGACCAGCTCAGTAAAAAATAAATTGTTCTAAAATATTTAATTCTATATATATTAGTTTTATTTATTTTTGTAATTTATAAATTATATCACTTTTATTTTCAATCGGTGACGAATTATCCGGGGATGAATTATTCGGCAACAAATTGTACGGGGATGAATTGTTCGGCGACGAATTGTCCTAGCACCAAAATATCATTATGACATAAATTAGAACTCCTCTATAATAAACTTCTTTGAGAAGATTTAAAATATTCAATTAATTCAGCTACAAATTGCCTTGAGTTAACCCAAATGACCCACAAAAAAGTTAACCCAAATTTAAATTCGTATACTTCAATAACTATTGTAGGTACAGATTTCTTTCAAGTATCATTTTGTTAGTCGAATTTTTTTCCTAACAAAATAAAATTTCTATAAATATTTATTTATTTTTATTTATTTAATAACTATTTTATTCATGGGTTGTGAAAATAGCTGCGTTAATTAGTTCAGAAAACGGACAATGAAGTAAGTTCAAACACTAAAAATATCTTTATTAAACAAAACCCCCATTAATAAAACAGATTTATTTTTCCATGTTTCATAAGAGTATTCATATAAATATTCATTTCATGAAATATTGACAATATTGGTAAATGTGATTAATTACAAAAAAGAAGGCACAATTAAGTTTAAATTTTAAGAGGAGAAATGGATTAAATATCTCGAAATTTTCTCCATTACTCCTAACAGAAACATTCATATTTTTTAAAATGAGTTGCTGAACAAAGTTAACTCTGTTTAAATTTAAACTTGTGACTTCCTTTTTGTACTTAATCACATTTATTCATATTTTATAAAAGGAATAGTTATATGACTGGCAATAAATCTAGTTTAATAATGGAGATGTTGTCTAAGAGGTGATCCTTTACGTTGAAAAGTTTGAATTACCTAATTTTTATTCACTAATTAACCAGTATAATTAAATTGTCAGCAGTGCTTTACACAAAATTAATTTGTCTATGGATTAATTATTCTTACTAAAGCTGAGCTATACCTAACTAAGCACCTGATTAAAAAAATTTGACTTAGAGTCCATTCCATTTGTGACTTGTCAAACTGTTAGGTTGTGTTACCATATTTAAAGAGGCCAGACTGCTGGAACTAGTAAAGTGTTTTCCAAGAATCCTCTATTTTGATACAATGATACAACTTTATAGAATGAAATAACAATACAAAGAAAGATTCTTAATCAAGCCCAAATATAAATTCTTGCTGTAAACAGGACTTTGCATTCTGTTCTCACCAAAATACTTGGAAATGTAGGAGAATACATACAGTTGTCTTTTTTCAATTAAATTCTTAGAAATGAACAGGTATCATAATTCTTCACAAAATCACAACCTGAACACACTCAATAGTAAACAACAATTTTCATGAATCAACATCTCATTTTTGTGGGCCAATTAATTTATCAAAAATTATAGTTTTTTCTACTCTTTAGGGTCAGAGTCCTCTTATATTTTAAATTAATATTATTAGTATGACCCCCGTATCCATGATACCGAGGAATTTTTCTTTTCTTTTTAATTCCTGCTTCCTTGATTTTTCTCTTATTTCAGACGGCGTGGCACTTATATTATAGTATAGATTTCAGGTTTGTTTTTATTGTTCTCTTTTACATATCTGTAGAAAATATGTCTTCTACAGATACTACCTATAGTTAAGATTCTAGTTCAGCAGTTCTGAGTGCTAAACTCAAGTGTCTATGAATAACAATTAGGAAGTAAAATAATGTGAATACACAATTTAATCAAGGTCAAGTTCTTAATTGACAGGGAAAACAATTCAATTTAGTAGTCCCATGTTTCCAAGTGTGGACAAAGTTGCTATAGCTGGAGAATTTCCAAGAAAAAAAAATTAAGTAAAATATCTCACTGGCGACTTGAGAGGGATGAAATAAGTTTCAAAACTTTTAAATAACAAGTAAATGTAAACCTACATATTATTCAACTACCTAACCTGTCATAAGTAGAAACAGATTTCTAAAGGGGATCTTTAATTAATTCCTCTGCTACAATAATTCAGCTAAGGAAGATTCTGAAATTTGGATGATTTCAGAGACTAAATCAGATCAAAAAATTGAATGTTCTACTGAGAGCCTGAGAGTAACTTTTCTTTAGGTAGCTTATATCATATGAAATAATCTGGAGAAGATAACAGATACCACTCACGAGTATTTGCTCTCAAATTTAGGGAGTACATAAATTAGTAATTAATGTGTCAAGGGGACCGTACTTGGAAAAATCTCATATAATTTTTTTCATCAGATGCTTTAAACACTCTATCAGCCACTACTAATTCGTAATAATTAATTATCTCGCCATAATCATGTATGGTAAAGTACCTCCTACTCAGATCAACGTACAACTCTTACAATTTTGAAGCTACGGTATTGGGGTTTTTTGCATTCGATTTTCCAGGGTTTTTTCTACAAAAGGATTTCATTTGAATTTTCGAATTTGTTTTCATGATTTTGAATTTAAAAATAAATCCATTTATATATGTTCTCATCTCATCTCTTTGAGAATCAAATGCAAAAAACCCCAATGCCGTAGGATCAAAATTATACAAGTTGTATGGGTTTGAAAAAAAAAAATTCAAAATACTTTTGAAATTCGAATAACTTGTGTTCTTTGGGTCTAATCGAAAAAAAAAAACCATGAGCAAAATCGATAGAGAAATCTATTTTATATCAGACTACTAAGTTTCAGAGCCGTAGCTTCATTGATAAAGATATTTTCAAAAAACAAGTACGGTCCTCTTAAATTGATTCATCTTATGAAAATCATAACATCTCCAATAATGATAGACTTGGTAAAGATGAAAGAAAACACACCAATGTTATTTGTGAATTAAGGGATTCGAAAAATAATTAAAAAATATTTAATACAAAACATCCATTACATCAAAAAGAAACTTATATTAAAAACGAATATTAATTAATTATACATTTTGGGATTGAAATTAACTAGTGTACCCATCCGTCGAAAATGACGAAGGTGAATGATTTGGTTATGGATTTAGAGTACTATTATTGGTGTAACTTAACAATCGGAACAAAGTTAGAGTCTTTGGATTTAGTTATTCATTGAATAATGATAATGATTATACGTTCTGCAGTTCTTAAATGAATTTACGAATTACCTAAATTTTTCTTATTGACTTATAAATTTAATAGATGAAATACATATACTAATAACGAATAAACACCATATGGATTAAAAATCATATCAATATATTCCCATGCGTGTTATGGTTACATTCCTTATTCTATTTCCTAATTACGGAAAATAAGTCACGAAATATACAATATACATACAAAAATATCGCTATTTGCGAGAAAACTAGTTGTCATAACTCAAAAACATTAATTTTTCAGAAGAGGCATTTTAGAGCATGTAATTTACGTATATTTAATGGTATATTGTAAGCACTTAGCCTCTCTAGCGGTCAATTTTTGAGCTACAATTATGAAACTTTTCTCAAAATAGTCAATATTTTAAGATTTATATGCCTATATGGATAACTCGAAAATACATGATTTTGTTTATTACGATCTTCTAGCAAATTCTGCTTGCCTAATTCCTTGCTTTTAATTCAATGTCAAAAGTGACATTTCATCGTCAATGGGGGTTTCTGGTGGCTTTCTGTTTGACGACATTTCTTCATCCTCGGTAGATGTTGATGTACTCTTCTCCTCTAAAGCCATCGAAGACATAAGTTCTTCAATTGAGAACGTTTTAGATTGCATTCTGCGGCACATTATTGCTTCGTCTCGAGATTTTATTCTGTTTTTATCAACTAATGTTTTGTGTCTCGATCTATGAGCTAAAGTAATATCTTGGTTCTTTTTATTTATGCGCTCGCGCATTTTTTCCCAAGAACCAATCACACATTGTCTCTCACGGATATCAGACTGTGAAAATTTATCAAAGTCTGGTTTTATTCTCTCATACATATATAGAAAAATTCTATATAGATTTTCAGAAAGAAATTCACTGGTCGTGATTGATTTTCTTTCTTCAAATAAATCTTTAAATAAGTGAGCCCACATTTTCAGAGTATGTATTAAAAATTTGGGTCTTTGTGATGTATGTTTTACAACCTCACTTCTATTCTTAGTAGCTGCAAGAGCTTTATTTAACTTCATCAGTAGCTGACGATAATCTTCACCGACTAACGATAGTTTTTCTTCTAAAGTGATTACACACGCGTAATCACGTCTGAATTCGGTATTCACATGAAGGCCTCGCTGGTAGAGATCTTCAAGCTGGTTTAAAGTGATTGGGCACATTTTATTTTGTTTTGAAACGTTAAGAAAGTTTTCTGGGATGTTTCTAGCTTGAACGTTTAGCTGCCAGATGCGCGAGTGTTCCTTGGAGTTGGATAATTTAGGCTTAATTGAATTCAGGTAACGGAAGTCAAGATAAAAGTGCAGCTGGAAGTTTCTGTGAGGTTTTCTTATCTGAAACAAAATGAGACAATTAAAAATCTTGTAAACCATATATTGATACCATTGGATAGCATTGGTTAAAACGTTACGAGTTCAGTGTTTCGATTTATAAACCTATATAGTGTCCGAATGCATTGGGGAACATTGGGGAACCTCTTGCGTAGTTACGACAATTTGTGTCTATTATTATTATATTATAACTAAAATTTTGTAAATTGATATACAGAAAAAAGCGATTTATAAATATTTTCGTATACAAATATATATGAAATAGGTGTACAGTGTGTTTTTTTCTTTTTGGAAGACTTTGATCCCCTGTCTCGGCACTAATTTCATATAGGATAGCTACTAGTAGAAACAGTGCGAGTGGGGATTTTTTATTGTCAGTCTTATCAACGTTCCTGAAAGCGGAACAAATACATACTATAAGTAATTATATTAAAATCTAACAAAATATGATAAACTAGGTAACATGTATTGCACAATAGAACTTACAAGTTTATGGATTTGGTGGGAACACTCTTTGTGTGCAGTGGACCTTTTAAACGGATGAATTTGAAGAGTTTGGTTCCAAAACGCTATAAATCCATTTTGATCAATTTGAGTTAAAATGTGTTTTCTTTACCAAGAAAGTACAAAGATGAAAACCACTATTTTCTGTTTCAATCATTCACATAGCATATTGAGGTTATAATAACATAAACAATTCAAATCCACAATACCGACGAAATACAATATTGATTTAGGTGGAAACTCATTTTTTTCAAAAGTGGCGTTTATCGCGTTTTGGAACCAAACTCTTCATTTAATGCTTTATATTCGAATCTATCAATACCTATTAGCGACTGAAACAAATTAGAGGATGATGTAATGTTAAACATACCTATTTAAATAACCGAACTTCTAAGTATTGAACAGAACTACATACACAAAAAACAATCATTCTAGAAGAAGAAACTAGCACGAAGAAAAAATAAAAAATAGTTTAGCTTAAGAGAATGAAGAGTACACGTGACTTTGAAGAAGTAGTCGGAAGTAAAATGGACAGGTAAAGAAAATAAAGGGACATAGCTATCCACCTGAGCGAAGATAGCACTGTGCGGGCCTATCTATCTACTGTCCCACCCAGTCGCATCATCAGGATTCTAACTATCCACCGTGAAAGAACCTGTGGATAGAGAACTAGCAACGAACAAATTCTTATGCTACGTAGTTAAACTGTAAAAATTAGCTATGTAACACAATTATGAAGATTTAATTATAGACTAGCAGGTAGTTAAATAAGGGAAGAATTATTATACGTTATGCATTATAGAGTGCTTATACAAAAAATTACACAGCATTAAAAGAATTTACAACATTCACATCTATTCACCAAACTCATCTCTTCATATAGACCTAGTAAATATTTAGCTGTTACACCTGTGAGCTCTTATTAGAAAATGGCTGTGTTTCACGGCAACAATATAATCCATGACTTTTAGAATAAAGAACAAATAAACTGAATGTCAAAAACATGATTTAACAGAAAACTATAGAATGCAAATATTGTAAAATATTAATTAATTTTATATGTGCGCTTTTACGGCTTTACCTAAATAATAAAAAATATGAAACATGTATAGAAAATTTCAATTGGGGGAAACTAAAGTAAACTTGAAAAATAATTTAAAGGCAAGCTATACCATGCTGCCGCCACACCCCCACTAGGAATATTTGAGATAATAATTTAGAGGAAAGTCAGGAAACAAATATATTATTCTTGAAGATAAGGCTAGGTACTTACGTTTCATGTAATACAAACTTATTTAAAACTCATTCAAAATACTTTTAAAGGCTATCTAAAGAAGGTGTTGGAAATGGACGCCGGAATCCTGTAGTCAAAGTAAACTATTATTACTGGATTTTTTTCCGTGGCCCCTATTAAACAGTAAATACCCAAAATAAGAAATGAAAAGTTCGTAATTATAATTAATAATGAACATATATATACATCACTATATATACAACTTACCAGTTGTATGGACGGAGAGTAGATGTTTACGGTTTGAATTCTCGTAAGACAATGAAGGTTGAGAGATGAACTCTTGTATATTTGACGTTAGGCCTAACTGTACGTAGTCACACGGTTCTACGCATCCTATTTCGACAAAAGCTTTTTTCGGTCTATTGTCTGTCAACGAATTTAACCGGTTACACCAAAGATCTATGTCAGATAATATTCACATCGTCATTACATTTATATAATCATAAGTAACGCATAAGAATATTTGATATGGTAAACCAATTATGTGTTTTTTCCTCTGACATTTTAAAAAAATATTTGATTAGAAAAAACGGGGATTAATTCCCAGCACCCTATTGGAGTGCACACAACGTACACGCCAGTAGACTATGATGCTGCTCTTCCATTGGCTGTGACGACATGACGTTAGGAACTCTGCTAGCGTCTATACTGCTCAATCAGTTCACAGAACTTCTCGTGCTTCTAACAGTAATTTCGATTATTCTTTTTTAAAGTAACCACCATTTTGATCCCTTTTGTTAACGACCCTGATATTGTTGAAACTAAATAACTACTATAATAATGAACACAACACAGAGATTGTAAAGAGTTGTATAGAAAGTATAGATATAGTTGAAACGTTTCTAAACGACTTGAAGGTATCTCTTATAGTTTTTACATCCATTAAATTATCAAAATTGAATTTGAATTTAGCTTGTTCTTCATGAGCCAACAGAACATCAATAGCCATATTCACCACCCTCTTTGACTGCTTGCATTTCTTGTTGTTTAGGTGATCCAAGAAAGATTTCCTCCATAGCTGCATTCTTTCTGAATATTCTCTCTGATCTTCATAACGACAACTATAATAACGCTCTTGTACCTCGGCCAACATTTTTTTCTTCAATTCATATTCTTCCTTTGTGTCCGCATTTTTAATTCCCTCTCTTCACTATCCAATTCACTTCTTAGTTCTATCAGGGATGGGAGCTTCTCTTTTTGAGTACATATCTCGTCCTTGTATTGAATTTCTGCTTCTTTTTCCTTTCCTTTTAGCTCAACCCTTTTACCGTTAACAACTTTGGTAAAACATTTTGGGATGACTTCAGGTTGTTTTACATATGAATCATACATTACGTCTTCTTTGCTGATCTTGTGGGCCTTTTTTACGTGATCGGATAAGTTTAAGTACAATGTTTGGCACAATGTGCAACGCTTATAATTGTATTTACGAGACACAAGTGAAGTTTTTGAAACCGTTTTCTTGGGCTTGGGAACAGTTTTAACTTTCGTTGTTTTCATTAATCCTCTCTTGTTTCTTACTAAAATTTTTGCCATAGAGATTGCAGTTTCTTTTTCATCAGTGGATAGGTTAGAATGAATATCATTCAAATGCAGTCGTAATTTGAAAGATTTACACTTACATTCGGTAATTACACATTCCAAATAGAGACTGCCGTCTTTCAATACCTTCACTTCTTCTTCCTGACCAAACGCCCCCGTCAGGGGCGCGGTCCCTCCTCCGGCTCCCGACCACCGCAGCCCCTCTGGTGCCGAGCGAGGTTGGCCGCCGACTGCTCCCGCCTGCAAAAAATGCACATAACCCTCTTAGTTCTAAAACCCCTTACTGCTAATTCCACCCCTACGTCTTCCCCCCCCTCCACCCGTAACCCTACCCCTGCCCCCCCTACCAGTCCCCCCGGATCCCATACCTGCCTACAACTCCTTACATGCCTAGCATAATTTGCCCGACTAACTACCCTCCTACACTTATGGCATTCCCTCCTATTCCCATCTACTGCTACCCCCCCACCACATGTTTCCATGTGGTTCTTCCTAGCCCCCTCAGTCTCTAAGCTTACCCCACACCTATCACAACTAAACCTAACCCTATCCTCAGCTAACCTATGCATCCTTTTCTCATGCACCACTAACCCCCCCCTAGACTTACATACCTTGTCACACCCTTCCCAGTGACACCTAAAACCCTCTACCTCTTCCCTTCTATCCTGAGCTACTACCCTATCTACCTTTTCTTCCCGTCTCCCCCATTCGTACTTATGCCCCTGCTGCCTCTCCCATAGCTCCAAATGCTCCCTCCTCTCCTTCACAATCTTCTTCCACCCATCCCTATCTCCCACTAACCTCTCAACATCCGTATAGTCCACACCTGCCTCCCTAAGTAACCTCTTCCAATACAGCCCCGTCTTCCTCTTCCTACCTTTCTTTTTCCCTAATCCTTCTAGTCCCTCATACCACCCTAACACAGCTGCCTTAACCTGCCTATCGTTCCCCATCCTCATCACATGCCCTAACCTTTCTAGTACCCTCACTTCTATCTTAGTCCTAATCGATCTAATCCCTAACCTGGCCCTAACATCCCACATATTCTCCCCCCTACTTTCCATTTGCCTTAGTGGCTCCCCATTCCTATTACTCCAAACATACCTATACTTCCTATCTATCCAACTCTGTAACTTCTTTATATCCTTCCCCCACCAAACCCTAACACTACAATCAAACAATAACCCACTCTCTACACAACCCTCTAGAATCTTACCCTGCCACCTCTTGCTTAGCCTAGATCCCTTTAATTGCCCCTTAACCTTAGCCCATAACCCATTTGCCCGTCTAATCCTATTCCTACTATCCTCTTCAGGTCCCATCCAAGATCCTAGCACCCTAATTCCCTCACTATCTCTATCCCCAAAAACTAAAACCTCTTCCTTATCTTCGTTATTCCTCTCCTCAAACTTACCCATAACCTCCTTAATCTTCCTAACTCCCTCTTCTAATTCTACCCCCTCACCTATAATGGTAGTGTCATCGGCAAAGAGTGACGATGTCAAGGTCAGACTCTTTGCCTCCGAGCACCCCTTTTCCCACCTACCTTCTCCCGCGAAAGACCCCCCGGTATCCAGTGCCACTTTATTCCCACCCTTTCACCCCCTAGCTCCCTTCTAGCTTCCTCCGCCTGTCTGATCACCGCCTGGTGAAAAACGTTAAACAGAACAGGCGAAGTTGCACACCCCTCCCTCAAACCCCTAGCTGGCACCCATTTCTCACTAACCCCCTCCTTTCCCCTAACCCTATATTCCGTCGTCTCATGCAAATCCTTAATTACCCTTAAACAATTCCCACCTAACCCATACCTATCTAAAATGCCCCACAAGCAAGGCTTATTTACTCGAGGATATGCCTTCCTCAAGTCCAGAAGCCTTGCCTGTGGTTCCCTATCCCCTTGACCCCCTGTCCTAAGCCTATAATCCCTAACATCTTCTCATATCCTCACCATGACCTGGGTCGCGTCTGCGGTCGACCTTCCCCTTCTAAAACCTGCCTGATTTTCATCAACTAACCCTAACTCTTCTACCCACCATCTAAGCCTCTTAGAAATAACCCTAGCTAGAATCCTACTTCCCATAGCTAACAGACACACCCCCCTATAATTATCCCTATTATTCCTATCTCCCTTCTTGTGTAGAGGCACCACTAATCCCCCCTTTAAACCCTCTTCCCACCTACCTGCGCTTTCCCTAAACATAAACTGAACCATCCTAACTACCTTTTCCTTAACTTCCCTACACGCATTCCTGATATAACTTATCCTAACCCCATCTTCCCCAGGCGCAGAATCTTTGATCTCCTTGATCACCTCCTCTATCTCCTCCTCTCCCGGCTCCTCATTCATTAGTTCGTTAGACTCTTCTGCTTGCCTGCTCCCTCTTAAATCCCTAACTCTACCTAATACCTCTTCTAAAGTTTCCCTATCTTCCTCATACCTATCCCTCGATACTGCCTCAAAATGTTCCTTAAATTCCCTATTTGTAATTGTAGTGCTAGCTGGTGCCTTCCATCCCCTAGTCCCTAAATTCCTTAAAATTCTATACATATCCCCTACTTTACCCCTCCTACTAGCATCCTCGCACTCCCTAATCTTCTCCTCCCACCATTCCCTCTCCCATGCTCTAAGACTATTTTTTAAGTTACTACGTGCTAATCGTACCCCTTGTCTAACCTCTTCTAATTCCCTATTTAACCTATCTTCTACATCTCCCCCTCTATTCCTTAACCTAGCTCTATACTCCTGCCTACCTACTACCTCATTCCTACTCTCTACCCACCTACCTATTTCCCTCCTCATTATTTCTATTTCCCCCTCTCTACCTATTGTCCATGGATTTATTACCTTCCCATCCCTCCTACCACATACCTCATCAGCTACTTCTATTAATAATTTCCTAATCTTATCCCATTCCATTTCCCCTAAGTCCCCGTCCTCCCAGTCTACCTCACTAAACTTTTCTCCCGTCCTTCTACTAAACTCCCTACTCTTCCCCTCATCTCCCAACACCTCCCATTTAATGTTAGGTGCCCTTTCTCTTCTACCCCCTACCTCCCTCCATCTCTTACCCCTATACCTTATCACTAGTTTCTTTGGCCTATGGTCAGAGAAAGTATTTTCTCTGACCGTCCCTACACTCCTAACTAACCTATGCCTATCTACTCCCTTAACCATGAACCCATCTAACTCATACCACCTCCTATACACGTTACTAAACCAAGTCCCCCTATTCCTATGTGGCATGAAACTATTTACCCACGCTAACCCCTGTTCCTCACACCAATTAACCAGATCTTCCCCCGCAGTACTCCCTGGCCCTATCCCAAACTTCCCACTCACCCCCCTTCTCTGCCTATTTGACCCTACATTAGCATTAAAATCCCCTCCTATTACTAATACCTCCCCCCCGCTGGTCATACTTACCTGATTTTCTAAATCTATTCTATATCTATCCATTCCCTCTAAATCCCTACCCCAAATAGGCTGATAAGCAGCGACTAATCTAAGGCCCTGGAGGGTGACTGCTGTCACCCTCTCTCCTAACCATTTCCTCTGACCCTCCCTCTTCCAACTATCTAAAGCTTCCCCTCTAAGAATTATCCCTGACTTCCTACCGTGAACTAAAGCTATTTGGTCCCTATCATCTCCTAGCCAAATTACCCCCTCCTGGTCTGAGTTAAGCTCAGAAACCAGGACCATCTCCCATCCCCGTCTAACTATGTAATCTAAAATTCTACCTAACCTTCTCCTATTGTGATCCCTTAATGAAACTCTTTGTAAATTCCATGTGACTATTGTGGCTTCCCTCCTATTCTCCCCCCCACCCACCCCTATTCTTCCCACCCTTCTATTTCTATACCTACGACTATTTCTAACCCTTCTTCCCTCCCCACGACTTCTCCTCCCCCTGGGCATAGGTCCAGGGTTTGGATGGATCGTCCTAAGACTTACCTCTACTAGCAGCCGACAGTGTCTGCCCGACACCAGAGGTACCCCAGTGGATCGGTCACCGAAAGTGCCCTCGCCGTACAAATGTTTAGGGAGGTTGGCAGGCTGGCTAGACCGGCCTCCCTCCGTAGTCCCCCCGGGGGTGTGAGGCCTCTCCCCTCTCGGGGAATCCGCCCCACTCCTTTCCGGGTGGCCCGGTGGTCTCTTGGCCGCATCCGGAGACAACCCCGGAGCGTTCCCCCTCGCTCCACGTGGAGGCTGCCCACCAAGCGAGGAATTACACATTCCAAATAGAGACTGCCGTCTTTCAATACCTTCACTTCATCATCGCTCTCTTCGTCATCGCTCTCATCGGTACAGTCCTCAACCCCTCCAAACATCTCATCCATTGTGTGGCATGCAAAGAAGTTCTCTTGGAATGAAGTAAAAGATTTTGTGACTTCATTTATGTAATCGTCTTGAGCTCTCTGTAGATTCTTCACGAAACCTCTCACTAGATATTTTAACCCTACTCTTCTCTTTAGATTGTAGGTACTGCAGTTTTTCTTATCCAAGTAGTTTGAAAGATCAGAATAGCCAATGACCGGATGAAGTAGAGACTGTTTGAGAGTGCTACGGTTGGCCATCTCTTCTTGGATATTTGCAATCTGAAAGAGACAAAGGACTTAGTAATGTAAATTCAAATTAGACTATATTGAGTATAATAAACATAAAGTTGCCAAATATTTTCAATATACCTACTCTTAGCAAGATCTCTAAATTACAATAAAAAAATGGAAATAAATCTTTCTAAATCGCAATTATATAAAATTATAAATAGATAAGACTAATTTAAACGATACATAACTCCTTTGATCCATGATTAGGGAATTATCTCAATGGCTGGATTTTAATAAACTCACCCCTAACATTTCGAAAACTAAAATAATGATTTTTAATCCCCGTAAACAATTAACCCTCCCTGAAATATATTTTAACAATCAAATTTTAGACCATGTTCATCATTTTGAATATCTAGGCATTTTTATTGACGATAGACTAACTTTTAAAGAACACATGTCATTTTTATGTAATAAACTTAGTCAGGTTAAAGGTATTTTATATGCAGCAGTCCCTTATTTTAATAGAAAATCCTTAGTTTTAATGTAAAATTCCCTAGCCTACTCCCTTTTTATCCAATCTATTATAGTATATGGAAAATCTTTTAACTCTCTGCTCCAGCCATTGAGAACTATTTTAAACAGTATTTTGAGAATTATTTTAAATGTAAAAAGAGATTTTAATGGTAGGTTTTACTTGTCAAATAACGATTTATATAGGAATTTAAATTTACTGAAATTAGACGATGTTTATGATTATTTTTTATTGAAATTTTTTCTCAATGCCCTATTTTTTGATACTGACATTTTTAATACCTATTTTAGAATATATATTCCTACTCACTCATACCAAACCAGATCTACCCATTTTAATGTACCTAATTTTAGAACTGAAGCAGAAAGAAATTTTATTGTTTATAGGGCTATTCATCTTTTTAATAATATACCCGATAATTTGAAATGCCCCATGTCAGATTTTAAATTTAAAACCGTTTTTAAAGATTACTGTATGAATAAATATATTGATTAATTTTAAGCTAACCCACTGCATCGTTCTTTTGATTTCTAGTTAGTTTAGTATTTTTATCATGTTTTAATTTAGATTGATGTATATATTTTAATGTCCCACAAGTTTGTAACTTTTCTGGATTTGAATAAATAAAAAAAAATAACCCAAATGACCCACAAAAAAGTTAACCCAAATTTAAATTCGTATACTTCAATAACTATTGTAGGTACAAATTTCTTTCAAGTATCATTGTTAGTCGATTTTTTTTCCTAACAAAGTAAAATTTCTATAAATATTTTTTTTATCTATTTAATAACTATTTTATTAATGGGTTGTGAAAATGGATGAGTTAATTAGTTCAGAAGACGGACAATGAAGTAAGTTCAAACACTAAATTTGCTCTCAACGTTAGGGAGTACATAAATTAGTAATTAATGTGTTAAGGGGACCGTACTTGGAAAAATCTCATAATTTTTTTTTATCAGATGCTTTAAACACTCCCTATCAGCCACTAATAATTCGTAATAATTAATTATCTCGCCATAATCATATATGGTAAAGTACCTCCTACTCAGATCAACATACAACTCTTACAATGTTGAAGCTATGGCATTGGGGTTTTTTGCATTAGATTTTCCAGGAAATTTTCTACAAAATGATTTCATTTGAATTTTCGAATTTGTCTTCAAAACTTTTAATTTTAAAATAAATCCATTTATATATGTTCTCATTTTTTTCAAAAACAATTCGAAAGTCGAAATTCAAAGGAAATCCTTTTGTAGATAATCTCTTAGAATCAAATGCAAAAAACCCAAATGCCGTATGATCAAAATTATACAAGTTGTATGGGTTTGAAAAAAATACTAAATACGTTCGAAATTCAAATAACTTGTGTTCTTTGGGTCTAATCGAAAAAATAACCATTGTCAAAATCGATAGAGAAATATATTTTATATCAGACAACTAAGTTTCAGAGCCGTAGCTTCATTGATAAAAATATTTTCAAAAACCAAGTGCGGTCCTCTTAAATTGATTCATCTTATGAAAAGCATAACATCTCCAATAGTGATAGACATGGTAAAAATGGAAGAAAAACACACCAATGTTATTTGTGAATTAAGGAAATCGAAAAATAATTCAAAATATTTAATACAAAACATCCATTACATCAAGAAGAAACATATATTAAAAACGAATATTAATTAATTATACATTTTGGGATTGAAATCAACTAGTGTACCCATCCGTCAAAAATGACGAAGGTGAATGATTTGGTTATGGATTTACAGTACTATTATTGGTGTAACTTAACAATCGAAACAAAGTTAGAGTCTTTGGATTTAGTTATTCATTGAATAATGATAATGATTATACGTTCTGCAGTTCTTAAATGAATTTACGATTTACCTAAATTTTTCGCATTGACTTATAAATTTAATAGATGAAATACATATACAAATAACGAATAAACACATATGGATTAAAAATCATATCAATATATTCCCATGCGTGTTATGGTTACATTCCCTATTCTATTTCCTAATTACGGAAAATAAGTCACGAAATATACAATATACATACAAAAATAACGCTATTTGCGAGAACAATAGCTGTCATAATTCAAAAACAGTAATTTTTCAGGAGAAGCATTTTAGTTCATGTAATTTACGTACATATAATGGTATATTGTAAGCACTTAGCCTCTCTAGCGGTCAACTTTTGAGCTACAATTATGAAACTTTTCTCAAAATAGTCAATATTTTAAGATTTATATGCCTATATGGATAACTCGAAAATACATGATTTTGTTTATTACGATCTTCTAGCAAATTCTGTTTGCCTAATTCCTTGCTTTTAATTCAATGTCGAAAGTGACATTTCATCGTCAATGGGGGTTTCTGGTGGCTTTCTGTTTGACGACATTTCTTCATCCTCGGTAGATGTTGATGTACTCTTCTCCTCTAAAGCCATCGAAGACATAAGTTCTTCAATTGAGAACGTTTTAGATTGCATTCTGCGGCACATTATTGCTTCGTCTCGAGATTTTAATCTGTTTTTATCAACTAATGTTTTGTTTCTCGATCTATGAGCTAAAGTAATATCTTGGTTCTTTTTATTTATGCGCTCGCGCATTTTTTCCCAAGAACCAATCACACATTGTCTCTCACGAATCTCGGACTGTGAAAATTTATCAAAGTCTGGTTTTATTCTCTCATACATATATAGAAAAATTCTATATAGATTTTCAGAAAGAAATTCACTGGTCGTGATTGATTTTCTTTCTTCAAATAAATCTTTAAATAAGTGAGCCCACATTTTCAGAGTATGTATTAAAAATTTGGGTCTTTGTGATGTATGTTTTACAACCTCACTTCTATTCTTAGTAGTTGCAAGAGCTTTATTTAACTTCATCAGTAGCTGACGATAATCTTCACCGACTAACGATAGTTTTTCTTCTAATGTGATTACACACGCGTAATCACGTCTGAATTCGGTATTCACATGAAGGCCTCGCTGGTAGAGATCTTCAAGCTGGTTTAAAGTGATTGGGCACATTTTATTTTGTTTTGAAACGTTTAGAAAGTTTTCTGGGATGTTTCTAGTTTGAACGTTTAGCTGCCAGATGCGCGAGTGATCCTTGGAATTGGATAATTTAGGCTTAATTGATTTCAGGTAACGGAAGTCAAGATAAAAGTGCAGCTGGAAGTTTCTGTGCGGTTTTTCTTATCTGAAACAAAATGAGACAATTAAAAATCTTGTAAACCATATATTGATACCATTGGATAGCATTGGTTAAAACGTTACGAGTTCAGTGTTTCGACTTATAAACCTATATAGTGTCCGAATGCCATAAGGAACATTGGGGAACCTCTTGCGTAGTTACGACAACTTGTGTCTATTATTATTATATTATAACTAAAATTTTGTAAATTGATATACAGAAAAAAGCGATTTATAAATATTTTCGTATACAAATATATATGAAATAGGTGTACAGTGTGTTTTTTTTTTTTTGGAAGACTTTGATCCCCTGTCTCGGCACTAATTTCTTATAGGGTAGCTACTAGTAGAAACAGTGCGAGTGGGGATTTTTTATTGTCAGTCTTATCAACGTTCCTGAAAGCGGAACAAATACATACTATAAGTAATTATATTAAAATCTAACAAAATATGATAAACTAGGTAACATGTATTGCACAATAGAACTTACAAGTTTATGGATTTGGTGGGAACACTCTTTGTGTGCAGTGGACCTTTTAAACGGATGAATTTAATGCTTTATATTCGAATCTATCAATACCTATTAGCGACTGAAACAAATTAGAGGATGATGTAATGTTAAATATACCTATTTAAATAACCGAACTTCTAAGTATTGAACAGAACTACATACACAAAAAACAATCATTCAAGAAGAAGAAACTAGCACGAAGAAAAAATAAAAAATAGTTTAGCTTAAGAGAATGAAGAGTACACGCGACTTTGAAGAAGTAGTCGGAAGTAAAATGGACAGGTAAAGAAAATAAACGGACATAGCTATCCACCTGAGCGAAGATAGCACTGTGTGGGCCTATCTATCTACTGTCCCACCCAGTCGCATCATCAGGATTCTAACTATTCACCGTGAAAGAACCTGTGGATAGAGAACTAGCAACGAACAAATTCTTATGCTACGTAGTTACACTGTAAAAATTAGCTATGTAACACAATTATGAAGATTTAATTATAGACTAGCAGGTACTTAAAAAAGGGAAGAATTATTATGCGTCATGCATTATAGAGTGCTTATACAAAAAATTACACAGCATTAAAAGAATTTACAACATTCACATCTATTCACCAAACTCATCTCTTCATATAGACCTAGTAAATATTTAGCTGTTACACCTGTGAGCTCTTATTAGAAAATGGCTGTGTTTCACGACAACAATATAATCCATGACTTTTAGAATAAAGAACAAATAAACTGAATGTCAAAAACATGATTTAACAGAAAACTATAGAATGCAAATATTGTAAAATATTAATTAATTTTATATGTGCGCTTTTACGGCTTTACCTAAATAATAAAAAATATGAAACATGTATAGAAAATTTCAATTGGGGGAAACTAAAGTAAACTTGAAAAATAATTTAAAGGCAAGCTATACCATGCTGCCGCCACACCCCCACTAGGAATATTTGAGATAATAATTTAGAGGAAAGTCAGGAAACAAATATATAATTCTTGAAGATAAGGCAAGGTACTTACGTTTCATGTAATACAAACTTATTTAAAACTCATTCAAAATACTTTTAAAGGCTATCTAAAGAAGGTGTTGGAAATGGACGCCGGAATCCTGTAGTCAAAGTAAACTATTATTACTGGATTTTTTTCCGTGGCCCCTATTAAACAGTAATTACCCAAAATAAGAAATGAAAAGTTCGTAATTATAATTAATAATGAACATATATATACATCACTATATATACAACTTACCAGTTGTATGGACGGAGAGTAGATGTTTACGGTATGAATTCTCGTAAGACAATGAAGGTTGAGAGATGAACTCTTGTATATTTGACGTTAGGCCTAACTGTACGTTGTCAGACGGTTCTACGCATCCTATTTCGACAAAAGCTTCTTTCGGTCTATTGTCGCTATACCGACCTGTGTCAACGAATTTAACCGGTTACACCAAAGATCTATGTCAGATAATATTCACATCGTCATTAAATTTATATAATCATAAGTAACGCATAAGAATATTTGATATGGTAAACCAATTATGTGTTTTTTCCTCTGACATTTTAAAAAAATATTTGATTAGAAAAAACGGGGATTAATTCCCAGCACCCTATTGGAGTGCACACAACGTACACGCCAGTAGACTATGATGCTGCTCTTCCATTGGCTGTGACGACATGACGTTAGGAACTCTGCTAGCGTCTATACTGCTCAATCAGTTCACAGAACTTCTCGTGCTTCTAACAGTAATTTCGATTATTCTTTTTTAAAGTAACCACCATTTTGATCCCTTTTGTTAACGACCCTGATATTGTTGAAACTAAATAACTATTATAATAATGAACACAACACAGAGATTGTAAAGAGTTGTATAGAAAGTATAGATATAGTTGAAACGTTTCTAAACGACTTGAAGGTATCTCTTATAGTTTTTACATCCATTAAATTATCAAAATTGAATTTGAATTTAGCTTGTTCTTCATGAGCCAACAGAACATCAATAGCCATATTCACCACCCTCTTTGACTGCTTGCATTTCTTGTTGTTTAGGTGATCCAAGAAAGATTTCCTCCATAGCTGCATTCTTTCTGAATATTCTCTCTGATCTTCATAACGACAACTATAATAACGCTCTTGTACCTCGGCCAACATTTTTTTCTTCAATTCATATTCTTCCTTTGTGTCCGCATTTTTAATTCCCTCTCTTCACTATCCAATTCACTTCTTAGTTCTATCAGGGATGGGAGCTTCTCTTTTTGAGTACATATCTCGTCCTTGTATTGAATTTCTGCTTCTTTTTCCTTTCCTTTTAGCTCAACCCTTTTACCGTTAACAACTTTGGTAAAACATTTTGGGATAACTTCAGGTTGTTTTACATATGAATCATACATTACGTCTTCTTTTCTGATCTTGTGGGCCTTTTTTACGTGATCGGATAAGTTTAAGTACAATGTTTGGCACAATGTGCAACGCTTATAATTGTATTTACGAGACACAAGTGAAGTTTTTGAAACCGTTTTCTTGGGCTTGGGAACAGTTTTAACTTTCGTTGTTTTCATTAATCCTCTCTTGTTTCTTACTAAAATTTTTGCCATAGAGATTGCAGTTTCTTTTTCATCAGTGGATAGGTTAGAATGAATATCATTCAAATGCAGTCGTAATTTGAAAGATTTACACTTACATTCGGTAATTACACATTCCAAATAGAGACTGCCGTCTTTCAATACTTCTTCTTCTTCTTCTTCCTGACCAAACGCCCCCGTCAGGGGCGCGGTCCCTCCTCCGGCTCCCGACCACCGCAGCCCCTCTGGTGCCGAGCGAGGTTGGCCGCCGACTGCTCCCGCCTGCAAAAAATGCACATAACCCTCTTAGTTCTAAAACCCCTTACCGCTAATTCTACCCCTACGTCTTCCCCCCCCTCCACCCGTAACCCTACCCCTGCCCCCCCAACCAGCCCCCCCGGATCCCATACCTGCCTACAACTCCTTACATGCCTAGCATAATTTGCCCGACTAACTACCCTCCTACACTTATGGCATTCCCTCCTATTCCCATCTACTGCTACCCCCCCACCACATGTTTCCATGTGGTTCTTCCTAGCCCCCTCAGTCTCTAAGCTTACCCCACACCTATCACAACTAAACCTAACCCTATCCTCAGCTAACCTATGCATCCTTTTCTCATGCACCACTAACCCCCCCCTAGACTTACATACCTTGTCACACCCTTCCCAGTGACACCTAAAACCCTCTACCTCTTCCCTTCTATCCTGAGCAACTACCCTATCTACCTTTTCTTCCCGTCTCCCCCATTCGTACTTATGCCCCTGCTGCCTCTCCCATAGCTCCAAATGCTCCCTCCTCTCCTTCACAATCTTCTTCCACCCATCCCTATCTCCCACTAACCTCTCAACATCCGTATAGTCCACACCTGCCTCCCTAAGTAACCTCTTCCAATACAGCCCCGTCTTCCTCTTCCTACCTTTCTTTTTCCCCAATCCTTCTAGTCCCTCATACCACCCTAACACAGCTGCCTTAACCTGCCTATCGCTCCCCATCCTCATCACATGCCCTAACCTTTCTAGTACCCTCACTTGTATCTTAGTCCTAATCGATCTAATCCCTAACCTGGCCCTAACATCCCACATATTCTCCCCCCTACTTTCCATTTGCCTTAGTGGCTCCCCATTCCTATTACTCCAAACATACCTATACTTCCTATCTATCCAACTCTGTAACTTCTTTATATCCTTCCCCCACCAAACCCTAACACTACAATCAAACAATAACCCACTCTCTACACAACCCTCTAAAATCTTACCCTGCCACCTCTTACTTAGCCTAGATCCCTTTAATTGCCCCTTAACCTTAGCCCATAACCCATTTGCCCGTCTAATCCTATTCCTACTATCCTCTTCAGGTCCCATCCAAGATCCTAGCACCCTAATTCCCTCACTATCTCTATCCCCAAAAACTAAAACCTCTTCCTTATCTTCGTTATTCCTCTCCTCAAACTTACCCATAACCTCCTTAATCTTCCTTACTCCCTCTTCTAATTCTACCCCCTCACCTATAATGGTAGTGTCATCGGCAAAGAGTGACGATGTCAAGGTCAGACTATTTGCCTCCGAACACCCCTTTTCCCACCTACCTTCTCCCGCGAAAGACCCCCCCGGTATCCAGTGCCACTTTATTCCCACCCTTTCACCCCCTAGCTCCCTTCTAGCTTCCTCCGCCTGTCTGATCACCGCTTGGTGAAAAACGTTAAACAGAACAGGCGAAGTTGCACACCCCTCCCTCAAACCCCTAGCTGGCACCCATTTCTCACTAACCCCCTCCTTTCCCCTAACCCTATATTCCGTCGTCTCATGCAAATCCTTAATTACCCTTAAACAATTCCCACCTAACCCATACCTATCTAAAATGCCCCACAAGCAAGGCTTATTTACTCGAGGATATGCCTTCCTCAAGTCCAGAAGCCTTGCCTGTGGTTCCCTATCCCCTTGACCCCCTGTCCTAAGCCTATAATCACTAACATCTTCCCATATCCTCACCATGACCTGGGTCGCGTCTGCGGTCGACCTTCCCCTTCTAAAACCTGCCTGATTTTCATCAACTAACCCTAACTCTTCTACCCACCATCTAAGCCTCTTAGAAATAACCCTAGCTAGAATCCTACTTCCCATAGCTAACAGACACACCCCCCTATAATTATCCCTATTATTCCTATCTCCCTTCTTGTGTAGAGGCACCACTAATCCCCCCTTTAAACCCTCTTCCCACCTACCTGCACTTTCCCTAAACATAAACTGAACCATCCTAACTACCTTTTCCTTAACTTCCCTACACGCATTCCTGATATAACTTATCCTAACCCCATCTTCCCCAGGCGCAGAATCTTTGATCTCCTTGATCACCTCCTCTATCTCCTCCTCTCCCGGCTCCTCATTCATTAGTTCGTTAGCCTCTTCTGCTTGCCTGCTCCCTCTTAAATCCCTAACTCTACCTAATACCTCTTCTAAAGTTTCCCTATCTTCCTCATACCTATCCCTCGATACTGCCTCAAAATGTTCCTTAAATTCCCTATTTGTGATTGTAGTGCTAGCTGGTGCCTTCCATCCCCTAGTCCCTAAATTCCTTAAAATTCTATACATATCCCCTACTTTTCCCCTCCTACTAGCATCCTCGCACTCCCTAATCTTCTCCTCCCACCATTCCCTCTCCCATGCTCTAAGACTATTCTTTAAATTACTACGTGCTAATCGTACCCCTTGTCTAACCTCTTCTAATTCCCTATTTAACCTATCTTCTACATCTCCCCCTCTATTCCTTAACCTAGCTCTATACTCCTGCCTACCTACTACCTCATTCCTACTCTCTACCCACCTACCTATTTCCCTCCTCATTATTTCTATTTCCCCCTCTCTACCTATTGTCCATGGATTTATTACCTTCCCATCCCTCCTACCACATACCTCATCAGCAACTTCTATTAATAATTTCCTAATCTTATCCCATTCCATTTCCCCTAAGTCCCCGTCCTCCCAATCTACCTCACTAAACTTTTCTCCCGTCCTTCTACTAAACTCCCTACTATTCCCCTCATCTCCCAACACCTCCCATTTAATGTTAGGTGCCCTTTCTCTTCTACCCCCTACCTCCCTCCATCTCTTACCCCTATACCTTATCACTAGTTTCTTAGGCCTATGGTCAGAGAAAGTATTTTCTCTGACCGTCCCTACACTCCTAACTAACCTATGCCTATCTACTCCCTTAACCATGAACCCATCTAACTCATACCACCTCCTATACACGTTACTAAACCAAGTCCCCCTATTCCTATGTGGCATGAAACTATTTACCCACGCTAACCCCTGTTCCTCACACCAATTAACTAGATCTTCCCCCGCAGTACTCCCTGGCCCTATCCCAAACTTCCCACTCACCCCCCTTCTCTGCCTATTTGACCCTACATTAGCATTAAAATCCCCTCCTATTACTAATACCTCCCCCCCGCTAGTCATACTTACCTGATTTTCTAAATCTATTCTATATCTATCCATTCCCTCTAAATCCCTACCCCAAATAGGCTGATAAGCAGCGACTAATCTAAGGCCCTGGAGGGTGACTGCTGTCACCCTCTCTCCTAACCATTTCTTCTGACCCTCCCTCTTCCAACTATCTAAAGCTTCCCCTCTAAGAATTATCCCTGACTTCCTACCGTGAACTAAAGCTATTTGGTCCCTATCATCTCCTAGCCAAATTACCCCCTCCTGGTCTGAGTTAAGCTCAGAAACCAGGACCATCTCCCATCCCCGTCTAACTATGTAATCTAAAATTCTACCTAACCTTCTCCTATTGTGATCCCTTAATGAAACTCTTTGTAAATTCCATGTGACTATTGTGGCTTCCCTCCTATTCTCCCCCCCACCCACCCCTATTCTTCCCACCCTTCTATTTCTATACCTACGACTATTTCTAACCCTTCTTCCCTCCCCACGACTTCTCCTCCCCCTGGGCATAGGTCCAGGGTTTGGATGGATCGTCCTAAGACTTACCTCTACTAGCAGCCGACAGTGTCTGCCCGACACCAGAGGTACCCCAGTGGATCGGTCACCGAAAGTGCCCTCGCCGTACAAATGTTTTAGGAGGTTGGCAGGCTGGCTAGACCGGCCTCCCTCCGTAGTCCCCCCGGGGGTGTGAGGCCTCTCCCCTCTCGGGGAATCCGCCCCACTCCTTTCCGGGTGGCCCGGTGGTCTCTTGGCCGCATCCGGAGACAACCCCGGAGCCTTCCCCCTCGCTCCACGTGGAGGCTGCCCACCAAGCGAGGTGGTCAATACCTTCACTTCATCATCGCTCTCTTCGTCATCGCTCTCATCGGTACAGTCCTCAACCCCTCCAAACATCTCATCCATTGTGTGGCATGCAAAGAAGTTCTCTTGGAATGAAGTAAAAGATTTTGTGACTTCATTTATGTAATCGTCTTGAGCTCTCTGTAGATTCTTCACGAAACCTCTCACTAGATATTTTAACCCTACTCTTCTCTTTAGATTGTAGGTACTGCAGTTTTTCTTATCCAAGTAGTTTGAAAGATCAGAATAGCCAATGACCGGATGAAGTAGAGACTGTTTGAGAGTGCTACGGTTGGCCATCTCTTCTTGGATATTTGCAATCTGAAAGAGACAAAGGACTTAGTAATGTAAATTCAAATTAGACTATATTGAGTATAATAAACATAAAGTTGCCAAATATTTTCAATATACCTACTCTTAGCAAGATCTCTAAATTACAATAAAAAAATGGAAATAAATCTTTCTAAATCGCAATTATATAAAATTATAAATAGATAAGACTAATTTGAACGATACATAACTCCTTTGATCCATGATTAGGGAATTATCTCAATGGCTGGATTTTAATAAACTCACCCCTAACATTTCGAAAACTAAAATAATGATTTTTAATCCCCGTAAACAATTAACCCTCCCTGAAATATATTTTAACAATCAAATTTTAGACCATGTTCATCATTTTGAATATCTAGGCATTTTTATTGACGATAGACTAACTTTTAAAGAACACATGTCATTTTTATGTAATAAACTTAGTCAGGTTAAAGGTATTTTATATGCAGCAGTCCCTTATTTTAATAGAAAATCCTTAGTTTTAATGTAAAATTCCCTAGCCTACTCCCTTTTTATCCAATCTATTATAGTATATGGAAAATCTTTTAACTCTCTGCTCCAGCCATTGAGAACTATTTTAAACAGTATTTTGAGAATTATTTTAAATGTAAAAAGAGATTTTAATGGTAGGTTTTACTTGTCAAATAACGATTTATATAGGAATTTAAATTTACTGAAATTAGACGATGTTTATGATTATTTTTTATTGAAATTTTTTCTCAATGCCCTTTTTTTGATACTGACATTTTTAATACCTATTTTAGAGAATATATTCCTACTCACTCATACCAAACCAGATCTACCCATTTTAATGTACCTAATTTTAGAACTGAAGCAGAAAGAAATTTTATTGTTTATAGGGCTATTCATCTTTTTAATAATATACCCGAAAATTTGAAATGTCCCATGTCAGATTTTAAATTTAAAACAGTTTTTAAAGATTACTGTATGAATAAATATATTGATTAATTTTAAGCTAACCCACTGCATCGTTCTTTTGATTTCTAGTTAGTTTAGTATTTTTATCACGTTTTAATTTAGATTGATGTATATATTTTAATGTCCCACAAGTTTGTAACTTTTCTGGATTTGAATAAATGAAAAAAAAATAACCCAAATGACCCACAAAAAAGTTTACCCAAATTTAAATTCTTATACTTCAATAACTATTGTAGGTACAAATTTCTTTCAAGTATCATTTTGTTAGTCGAATTTTTTTCCTAACAAAGTAAAATTTCTATAAATATTTATTTTTATCTATTTAATAACTATTTTATTAATGGGTTGTGAAAATGGATGAGTTAATTAGTTCAGAAAACGGACAATGAAGTAAGTTTAAACACTAAATTTGATCTCAACGTTAGGGAGTACATAAATAAGTAATTAATGTGTTAAGGGGACCGTACTTGGAAAAATCTCATATAATTTTTTTTTATCAGATGCTTTAAACACTCCCTATCAGCCACTAATAATTCGTAATAATTAAATATCTCGCCATAATTATATATGGTAAAGTACCTCCTACTCAGATCAACATACAACTCTTACAATGTTGAAGCTATGGAATTGGAGTTTTTTGCATTAGATTTTCCAGGGAATTTTCTACAAAATGATTTCATTTGAATTTTCGAATTTGTCTTCAAAACTTTTAATTTTAAAATAAATCCATTTATATATGTTCTCATTTTTTTCAAAACCAATTCGAAAATCGAAATTCAAGGAAATCCTTTTGTAGATAATCTCTTTTAGAATCAAATGCAAAAAACCCAAATGCCGTAGGATCAAAATTATACAAGTTGTATGAGTTTGAAAAAATTTCTAAATACGTTCGAAATTCGAATAACTTGTGTTCTTTGGGTCTAATCGAAAAAAAACCATAAGCAAAATCGATAGAGAAATCTATTTCATATCAGACTACTAAGTTTCAGAGCCGTAGCTTCATTGATAAAGATATTTTCAAAACCAAGTACGGTTCCCTTAAATTGGTCCAGTCTTATGAAAAGCATAAGATCTCCAATAATGATAGACTTGGTAAAGATGAAAGAAAACACATCAATGTTATTTGTGAATTAAGGGATTCGAAAAATAATTAAAAAATATTTAATACAAAACATCCATTACATCAAAAAGAAACTTATATTAAAAACGAATATTAATTAATTATACATTTTGGGATTGAAATTAACTAGTGTACCCATCCGTCAAAAATGACGAAGGTGAATGATTTGGTTATGGATTTACAGTACTATTATTGGTGTAACTTAACAATCGAAACAAAGTTAGAGTCTTTGGATTTAGTTATTCATTGAATAATGATAATGATTATACGTCCTGCAGTTCTTAAATGAATTTACGAATTACATAAATTTTTCGCATTGACTTATAAATTTAATAAATGAAATACATATACAAATAACGAATAAACACATAGGGATTAAAAAATCATATCAATATATTCCCATGCGTGTTATGGTTACATTCCTTATTCTATTTTCTAATTACGGAGAATAAGTCACGAAATATACAATATTCATACAAAAATATCGCTATTTGCGAGAAAACTAGTTGTCATAATTCAAAATCATTAATTTTTCAGAAGAGGTATTTTAGAGCATGTAATTTACGTATATTTAATGGTATATTGTAAGCACTTAGCCTCTCTAGCGGTCAATTTTTGAGCTACAATTATGAAACTTTTCTCAAAATATTCAATATTTTAAGATTTATATGCCTAAATGGATAACTCGAAAATACATGATTTTGTTTATTACGATCTTCTAGCAAATTCTGTTTGCCTAATTCCTTGCTTTTAATTCAATGTCAAAAGTGACATTTCATCGTCAATGGGGGTTTCTGGTGGCTTTCTGTTTGACGACATTTCTTCGTCCTCGGTAGATGTTGATGTACTCTTCTCCTCTAAAGCCATCGAAGACATAAGTTCTTCAATTGAGAACGTTTTAGATTGCATTCTGCGGCACATTATTGCTTCGTCTCGAGATTTTAATCTGTTTTTATCAACTAATGTTTTGTTTCTCGATCTATGAGCTAAAGTAATATCTTGGTTCTTTTTATTTATGCGCTCGCGCATTTTTTCCCAAGAACCAATCACACATTGTCTCTCACGAATCTCAGACTGTGAAAATTTATCAAAGTCTGGTTTTATTCTCTCATACATATATAGAAAAATTCTATATAGATTTTCAGAAAGAAATTCACTGGTCGTGATTGATTTTCTTTCTTCAAATAAATCTTTAAATAAGTGAGCCCACATTTTCAGAGTATGTATTAAAAATTTGGGTCTTTGTGATGTATGTTTTACAACCTCACTTCTATTCTTAGTAGCTGCAAGAGCTTTATTTAACTTCATCAGTAGCTGACGATAATCTTCACCGACTAACGATAGTTTTTCTTCTAATGTGATTACACACGCGTAATCACGTCTGAATTCGGTATTCAAACGAAGGCCTCGCTGGTAGAGATCTTCAAGCTGGTTTAAAGTGATTGGGCACATTTTATTTTGTTTTGAAACGTTTAGAAAGTTCTCTGGGATGTCTCTAGCTTGAACGTATTGCTGCCAGATGCGCCAGTGTTTCTTGGAATTGGATAATTTAGGCTTAATGAATTCAGGTAACGGAATTCAAGATAAAAGTGCAGCTTGAAGTTTCTGTACGGTTTTTCTTATCTGAAACAAAAGGAGACAATTAAAAATCTTGTAAACCATATATTGATACCATTGGATAGCATTGGTTAAAGCGTTACGAGTTCAGTGTTTCGATTTATAAACCTATATAGTGTCCGAATGCCATAAGGAACATTGGGGAACCTCTTGCGTAGTTACGACAACTTGTGTCTATTATTATTATATTATAACTAAAATTTTGTAAATTGATATACAGAAAATATCGATTTATAAATATTTTCGTATACAAATATATATGAAATAGGTGTACAGTGTGTTTTTTTCTTTTTGGAAGACTTTGACCCCCTCTCGGCACTAATTTCATATAGGGTAGCTACTAGTAGAAACAGTGCGAGTGGGGATTTTTTTATTGTCAGTCTTATCAACGTTCCTGAAAGCGGAACAAATACATACTATAAGTAATTATATTAAAATCTAACAAAATATGATAAACTAGGTAACATGTATTGCACAATAGAACTTACAAGTTTATGGATTTGGTGGGAACACTCTTTGTGTGCAGTGGACCTTTTAAACGGATGAATTTAATGCTTTATATTCGAATCTATCAATACCTATTAGCGACGGAAACAAATTAGAGGATGATATAATGTTAAACATACCTATTTAAATAACCGAACTTCTAAGTATTGAACAGAACTACATACACAAAAAACAATCATTCTAGAAGAAGAAACTAGCACGAAGAAAAAATAGTTTAGCTTAAGAGAATGAAGAGTACACGCGACTTTGAAGAAGTAGTCGGAAGTAAAATGGACAGGTAAAGAAAATAAATGGACATAGCTATCCACCTGAGCGAAGATAGAACAGTGCGGGCCTATCTATCTACTGTCCCACCCAGTCGCATTATCAGGTTTCTAACTATCCACCGTGAAAGAACCTGTGGATAGAGAACTAGCAACGAACAAATTCTTATGCTACGTAGTTAAACTGTAAAAATTAGCTATGTAACACAATTATGAAGATTTAATTATAGACTAGCATGCACTTAAATAAGGGAAGAATTATTATGCGTCATGCATTATAGAGTGCTTATACAAAAAATTAGACAGCATTAAAAGAATTTACAACATTCACATCTATTCACCAAACTCATCTCTTCATATAGACCTAGTAAATATTTAGCTGTTACTCCTGTGAGCTCTCATTAGAAAATGGCTGTGTTTCACGGCAACAATATAATCCATGACTTTTAGAATAAAGAACAAATAAATTGAATGTCAAAAACATGATTTAACAGAAAACTATAGAATGCAAATATTGAAAATTATTAATCAATTATATATGTGCGCTTTTACGGCTTCACCTAAATAATAAAAAATTTGAAACATATATAGAAAATTTCAATTGGGGGAAACTAAGGTAAACTTGGAAAATAATTTAAAGGCAAGCTATACCATGCTGCCGCCACACGTCCACTAGGAATATTTGAGATAATAATTTAGAGGAAAGTCAGGAAACAAATATATTATTCTTGAAGATAAGGCTAGGTACTTACATTTCATGTAATACAAACTTATTTAAAACTCATTCAAAATACTTTTAAAGGCTATCTAAAGAAGGTGTTGGAAATGGCCGCCGGAATCCTGTAGTCAAAGTAAATTATTATTACTGGATTCTTTTCCGTGGCCTCTCTTAAACAGTAAATACCCAAAATAAGAAATGAAAAGTTCGTAATTAAAATTAATAATGAACATATATATACATCACTATATATACAACTTACCAGTTGTGGCGACAGAGAGTAGATGTTTACGGTATGAATTCTCGTAAGACAATGAAGGTTGAGAGATGAACTCTCGTATATTTGACGTTAGGCCTAACTGTGCGTGGTCAGACGGTTCTACGCATCCTATTTCGACAAAAGCTTTTTTCGGTCTATTGTCTTAATACCAACCTGTGTCAACGAATTTAACCGGTTAAACCAAAGATCTATGTCAGATAATATTCACATCGTCATTACATTTGTATAATCATAAGTAACGCATAAGAATATTTGATATGGTAAACCAATTATGTGTTTTTTCCTCTGACATTTAAAAAAATATTTGATTAGAAAAAACTGGGATTAATTGTATTCTATAATAAATAGAGTACAAAGTTCATATCACTATATGACGGAAATTCACTATCGTAACAATAGGAATTTTAACACACCAAACATAGCACAAAATATTGATATAATTCATACCTTTTAGATTTAAAATCAGTTTCCTATTCATAAAGTCCACACACGATCCAATTGAATCACGAAAAATTACATCAATATTGAAGAAAACAGTAAATTACAACTCGGAGACAAAATACTGTATCTCCGCACTAGATCTTTCAAATAGCTGACGGTTTACACCTCGCACACATTCAGCTGCAATAAGAGGTAGTTCTAACAATTAAAAACATGTATGAACAAATTGTCCGAACCATTCCTCTGTCCGAATGCTCCCGGTTCTTGAGCGTCTATACTGCTCAATCAGTTCACAGAACTTCTTGTGCTTCTAACAGTAATTTCGATTATTCTTTTTTTAAAGTAAACACCATTGTGATCCCTTTCGCTAACGACCCTGATATTGTTGAAACTAAATAACTACTATAATAATGAACAGAACACAGAGATTGTAAAGTTCAAAGTAACACCGTAGAGGAGTGGTTCATTAACTTTTTTCTCTCATTTCCCCCTGTACCGTGTTCAAGCATCACGAATTCCCCCTTAATGTGCATGAAAGAAAGAACAATTAAATTTCACTGAGATTATTTACTTGAAGTGGGCGTTCCGAACAAATGTTCGGCTGTGTTCAGTTTAAAAAGATTCGGACTTCCAGGTCCGGAGTGTCTTTTATTTCGAAAATCCCAATCTCCGTATCCCGTAAAAATGAACATGGCAAAATATTGGTTTTCAAGTTTCAAATTCTTCGTGGCATACTGATGTGGTGAAGCCAAAGATGGTATCGGACCTCTTTACAAAATTCAGGTCCAAGGAGGGAGATGAATTTACTTCATCTATCAGGAATTCTTAGCATTTATTCGATTATTATACAGAGTGACCCTCAAAAAGATTGAACCAAAGTTTGAATTGATATAAATATAGTTCACGTACAATTTTTTCAGTGTCTATTTTTAAACAGAAAATACCCTAAATAAGAAATGAAAAGCTCGTAATCATAATTATTAATGAACACATATACATCACTAGATATAGACACTTACAATTTGCTGCGACGCAGAATATATGTTGTCGGTAAGAGTTTTCTTGTGATAATGCAGGTTGGGAGATGAACTCTGGTTTATATACAGTTGACGTTAGGCCTAACTTTGCGTGGACACACGGTTCTACGCCAAGGAATAATAACTACAAGGTATGGGAAAGGACCACTAAAGTTATACTTTTATGATCTACATAAATATATGACCTGTAAATCATTTTAATTCATGGTGACATTAATGCCCTGAGACTATTTATTATAGAAATCACTAATTTTGAGCCAAAGGAAAAATAATTCAATTAATTATTGTATAATTATTAATATTTATGTTTATTAAATCTTATTTACCATGTTTCTGATTGCTTAATATTACCTAAATTAATCAAAAGAAACTATGATAAGATACTTTCAACATGAATTTGAAATACGAGTGACAATACAAAATACCAACGTCTGTGACGTCACGAGGGCGGTCATACCTTGTAGAGTTAATATACCATGGTTCTACGCATCCTAATTCGACAAAATCTTCTTCCGGTCTATTGTTTCTTTACTGTCCAGTGTCCACAAACTTAACCGGTTTCAACACTGATCTAAGTTAGATAATATTCACATCGTCATTACATCGTCAGTTACGCATAAAAATGCTATATATGGTATACAAAATATAGGTGTTTTTTTCCAGACATTTTAAAAGTTATATGATTAGAAAAACTGTCCTATCACCATATGACGGAAATTCACTATCACTATCGTAACACTGGGAACTATTTTTCTTGCCTTTCCTTCAATTATTATACTTGTCGAGTATTGGAACCTCACGTATGTGGTGTGTAGTACAAATTAAATTATGTTTGCTCGAAATGTATTCTATTAATACTTTTATATGGGTTTGATTTTGAATATTGTATTGATTTGGAATTTTCACAGCCTTTCCGACTTTGAGTGATATTGTAATTGGAAACTATTTTATCAGTAAAGATGCTTCAATATATCAAATTTGCAACCAATTTTTATTCTTTTATTTCTGTTGCGTTCAAACATCTGTTTCATACCAGTGACAAGGTTCCAAATTTTGTTTTCATCTATAGTAGAGCTCATCCACTGTCTTTCTTTTTCTCTCCTCTTCAAGTACCTACATTGTTCTTCTAATTTTTTTCTCTTCCACATTCCTTCACAAAGTGGACCATCCTCTCTTCCTCCACATTCACCTCCTTTCACCCAAATCCAAGCAGTTCGCACAGCCCTAACCCAACTCATCAGGTGAAGGACTTTTGTCAATAGCCGTCTTCTACATCTAATAAAATCACACACATTCCTTTCTACTTCTCTTGCAATTCGACACTCAATTTACGTTAAGTCTGCATATTCGAAGCCAAGGAAGATATAGTGTAGAAAATAAATATATTTTAATTAATAGCTTTCTTGCTCATACTCGGGACAGAATTTGAAGAGATGGGAAGAAATTTTTTATATGGATATTTAAAACAATATAACTAAATCAGATAATATTTTCTTTTCGAACAAAAAAATATAGCCACATATATAAAATTATATTGTGTATCATAAACTACTGTACGATTTCTGTGGGTCCGTAGGGATTAAATTTTTTATTGGTTTTCCAAAACACTCTCTCTCTGCGTTCCTTATTGTCCTCTATATCGGCCATTAAATCAGGATTGGGAGAATTTTATTTTAATTTGAGCATCGTTATATATAAATACTTTGTCCATCTAGAATCTAGATCTTTCCATGTATCTACACATGATAGGTATAATTATTTTAAAAGTATATTCACCGAGCTACATAGCATGGTATGTAATTATTACATTAAATACTATTTGAATAATAATTTATAGTGTATGTAATGAATAGTCACAAGAATGTAACTCTTTCCGTGATGTTAATTATAGTAACACTACTGGACTTGCCCGTTAAAAATAACATCTTACATATTTGAGTAATTTAACTATCACAATTCTGGTCTGTGTCCTCAGATTTAACTAAATTTATCAATTTAATAATGACGATAATATTATAGCATTGAGTATATAATTTCTAATGACTGAGTGTAGTGTTCATTATTACAGTGGTAATTTAGTTTGTGTTCCATTGTAACGGTTAGCTAGTAAGTCTTTAACGTACACTGAAGCTGTGAGTTTGTGAGTTATTCTCCTCGTGTTCCAGTTCCTATTCTGTAAAGAAGAGTCACCTGTATTATCAGTATTCAGATAGATAACATTGGCGACAAGGTGAATCATAAATTATCAGTGACAGTAAATTTTTTTCGAAATTTCTAATATTTGTGCCTGATATATCTCCAGTTCAGGATGTATCTGGCAACCTCAGTGCGGTGTGCGTCTTTCTAGTCGTGTATGTTTTCTCGTGTACGTTTTCGTATGAGCTGCTCTAATTTCTGCCTAACATCATGGCTATTAGGCTTCGCGCACACCAAAATCGAGATGGCAATAGAGATTGCAAGATTGAACTGGTTAACACGGTAATACTATCTAGTGCCCACACTGACAGAGAGTCCGAAGAGAGAAAGAAAGATTGAAAGACAGACAAAGATAGAAATCGCTTCTCAAGGCGCCTATGCTCTAAGCCTGTATTACACTGTGGCGATCGCGGCCTCGCCATAGTGGTCGCCACAGTTTTGTTATTTTTCCCTCTAACTCCGCCCCTTTTCTCTCTAATAGCGAATAATTACATGGCGAGCGCCATGAAATTGTGATTACTCACTGCGCGATAGAACCAACACCGCCACCATGTTAGAGGAGATGAAATTTTCACTGAAACCTGCTAAAGAGATTTGAAATAGTGGATTTTTTTTCCATTTTACAAGTTATTTAAGACTTTGAATGGCTACTGCTAGAGACATTGTAGAATCTGCATGAGAAATAAGCAGGTTTTGTATAAAAAAAGAATTAGCGCTTTTGTGTAGAGTTTGCAGTGTTGCCATACAATAAATAGAATTGAAAAAAATTAATACTATGTAGGCATGGAATTGCTTCACACAACTATCAAAAAGATAATTAACTAAATATTTATTCGTGATGACATCGAATTTTGATTCTACGATTCATTTCATAGTGAATTTTTCAATTTTCCCTAAATTTCAATGCTATTACTAGTGTAGTGTAATAGCAATTTTGAGAATGGTGAGTGCCATATCTGTAGAGAGAGACAACAGCGCCATAGCGAGCGCAACAGTGCAATACGGGCTTTAAGCGGTCTTTTGCTGAATGTTTGTTACCTGTCTTTCTGCAGGTTTTGGTTTTCAGCAGGAATCAATCAACGTTTAAAACCGCTTTTTTTAATCAAAATAAAACAATAAATCAATATTAATGAACAGCGCCTCATAAATTTAGGTAATCTTTCGGCTTGCATTTACTGATAATTCATTTAACTACTTTAAATTTAATATCATTTTGTTGATTTTAATCTAATTTTACATAATATAGGTAAATATTTATTAATCCTTAATTTTACATTATTTAATTATCTATTATCATTTAAATTATTTGTAAATTATTTTTAATTACACCTAGAAAGAAGAGACAAATCACCGATCGAGAATGGTCAAAGGCCTTCGATGATTTTGTTTCAATTTACTGTAGAAATACCCCCTTGAGCTCCAGGAATAACTTTCTTATGGGAAGTTTGTCAAAGAACTGATGCATACCGGCAAAAACTGGCATATTATGACTCTAAATTTCGAAGATACCGTGAATTTTCCAGGTGTAAATGGTCCACAATAAGAGTTGATCTGCACATCAACAGCACGTTGCGGACCGACATTAGAACTCTCTCACCATCCCCTCTTGCACCAACACACCGAGTACCACCAGGGTTTTGCTTCAATTTCCACCAAAGAAATGCTCGATGTGATAAAAACCAACATTGTCGTTATAAGCATTCTTGTCCAAGGTGTCTTGCACATCATCCGGCTTTTATATCTTGCAGAACTTCTTTTTCCGGTCATGCTACCAGCCCTGATTCGATGCAGACCCGGTTTCCCCATTGGACAAGACAACCAACCATGTCTTCTCTCCCCACAACTAAACAGCCATTTCTCAAACGTTCTTCCAACACCAATTAAGGTTTCTGCTTTATCCACTCTGCTAACCCATTACCATGAATTTGATTATTTAATAGATGGTTTTTCAATCGGTTTTTACTTAGGTTTTGATGGAGTCGAATCAATTTCTAATGGCCTGAACAGTTCATCTATACATCATAATCCTAATGTGATTAATGAAAAAATTAAACAGGAAAAGTTTCAAAACCGAATAGAAGGCCCTTTCAACTCTCCTCCTTTTGATTATTTAAAGTATCTCCATTAGCGTTGAGAGAAAAGAAAAATTCCGGCAAATACAGGTTATTGCATAATCTATCATATCCGTATGATGATACTTCAGTTAACAAAAATATTCCTCTCGACAAATCAAAAGTAAAATACTCAACTTTAAGCTCGGCTATTAAAATAATTCAACAGTGTAACAGTGTGATATAGCGGACGCTTTTAGACTAATCCCGCTTCATCCAAGTCAATACCATCTAACCGGGTTCTTTTATGAAGGTTACTATTATGATAAATGCTTACCTCAAGGATGCTCTTCCTCTTGTAATATTTTCGAACGTTTTTCTGACGCACTTCTTTGGATTCTCAATTTTCATTACAATTGTGCAAATGTAGTTAAAGTTTTGGATGATTTCTTGTTCATTACTGAAACACAAGAACAGTGCGAACGTTACCTCGAATGCTTCCATGAAATGAGCAATTTTCTGGGTGTCCCAATTGCTCACGGAAAGACCGAAGGACCTTCTACGTGTCTGACATTCCTTGGAATAGAGTTGGACACTATATCAATGACTGCTCGTCTGCCATTGAAAAAAATACAAACCTATTCCACCGAGATTAAACAATTACTAGATACTGAGTTTTGTTCTTTCAGGAAATTAAGGGGGCAGGGGGTCTGATTATCAGACTAGGGGTTTTAAACATTATTGCCGATCCCCCCCTCATTGTCCCGAGGCTACCCTTAGGTAGGCCTTCTTTTTGTTATATTGTAGGTCTTAGGTTTTGTTTAGTTTAGCGCTCTTTTTCTTCAGCTTCCCTTTGTATCTCTCCTCAAATTCTTCTTCTTATTTCCTCTTCCTTCTGCCTTGCTATATCCATGGATAAGCAGACTGACTGTATAGGTCTCTTATCCATGGGTGTCTATTCTTGCCATCCATTCGCTGGGTCGACACGGTTACCTGTGGTAGCCGAGTAGTCAACCTAGTGCATGGAGCGTACTTTCACTGTCCCCTCTTCTAAGAAGGCCTTCTTCTCTTCATGTCTCTTTGGATCACCTCGCAGTGGATAGGGACAACTTTTAAATCTTGAATATAATAATAATAATAATTCAGGAAATTAAAATTTATTATTGGCATGCTACAATTCTCAACTTGCACAGTTACTGTAGGTAAATGTTTCTTAAGACGTCTAAATGATTCTACTATTAGCATTTTGAAACCCTATACAATCATAAAACTGACGAAAGAAATGCGTGCAGACTTAGAAATGTGGCAAACTTTTCTAACACGCTACAATGGCGTCTCTATGATCAGTGAAAAACGGATGTTAACCTCTCACGATTTGCATATTTATTCGGATAGTTGCAAGAAAAGATATGGCGGTACTTTTCAACACAAATATATTTTTGGTTCTTTTCCTGAAGCTTGGCAGACTTTAGATATTCAAACTCTATAACTGTACCCTATATTTTTACTACTTTCAATTTTTGCTCCCCGTATTTCCAACAACAATTTAACATTCCATTGCGATAATTTTTCTATTGTAAATATATTAAATGAACAAACCTCTAAAAATAAGACTATAATGAAACTCATCAGACCTATGATTTTGATATTGCTCAACAACAATATAACATTTAAAGCTGTGCTCTTTCCCGTTCTCAGATATCCGAAGACATGTTACTAGCAAATGGAATGAGCTTGGTTCCGACCAATGTTCCTTCAAATCTGGGGCCAGCAAACTTCCCTCTCATGTCAAACTGCTAATCTCGTCATCTTTCAGCAAGTCAACCCTCCAATGCTACAGAAGATCGTGGAAAAACTTCAGCGATTTCCTCGTATACAATGATAGCCCAACAAATCTGCCAATAAGCGAACAAAATGTAGCTCTGTACGTTGCTCAACTGTCAAAATCTGGCCTGAAATCCTCCTCTATATGTTCAACTTTATCTGCCATTTCTTTCTATCACAAAATCGATGGAAAATTTGACCCATGTAATACATTCCTGGTAAAGAATGTAGTTAAGGGTTGTGAGAGACTGAATAATAATTTTCCACAAAAACTTCAGCCTATTTCAAAAGTATTACTCGAAAAATTAGTCTCTTCTTTGCAATTTATTACGTCCTACAATTTTGACCTACATCTCTTCAGGGCCTTATTTTTGTTAACATACTACTGTTGCCTGAGAGCAGGAGAGGCTGTGCACTCAAATATATCTGCTCATACTCTGCTTATCGATCAAATAACTGTTTTAAGATCGGTTTGTTCTACGAAGATAAACATCCAATTTTTATCTTACAAACACTGCATCAACCCGTCCACCATTTACCAATTAACCGCTCTTCAATGTTCCACGTTTTGCCCTGTGCAAGCTTCATTATATTATCTCTATATAAGAGGTGACACAGAAGGTCCACTCTTTATTGATTATAATGGTCGCGCTCTCACTAGAAACTTATTTAGCTCTATACTTAAAACTTGTATAAAGCATGTTGGTCTTGACCCTTCTCTTTACAACACCCATCCTTTTCGTAATGGCCGTGCCACGGACTTGGCAAAATTTGGTTTCTCCAATGAAATCATTAAGCTTGCAAGCAGATGGGCTAGCAACGCCTATATGAAATACATCAGGCCTGATGTTTTCTCTTTGCCACTTTAAGTTCCTTTTTTTTCTTTTTTTTTGGGGGAGTTAGTTCGACAAATTTGTTGTCGAACTTTGGGCGTTTTACGAACTCCCCTTCTAGTTTTCCCTAGTTATATTACCTCTATTACCTATTTTCGTTATGTTAATGTTTCTTTTATTTATAATTACATTTGTGCATTCCTAATTAAAATTTATTCAAACTTATGTTGATAAAATCTTTCTCAATCTGGAAAATTAAATTTATTAAAACCCAGACTCATATTTATTTATCCTTACACTAAATTTTTTTATCTAGTTATCTTAGCAACAGACGGCAATATGTTCAAATAAACTATTAAACCCCCGTAAACAATTAACCCTCCCTGAAATATATTTTAACAATCAAATTTTAGACCATGTACATCATTTTGAATATCTAGGCATTTTTATTGACGATATACTAACTTTTAAAGAACACATGTCATTTTTATGTAATAAACTTAGTCAGGTTAAAGGTATTTTATATGCAGCAGCCCCTTATTTTAATAGAAAATCCTTAGTTTTAATGTACAATTCCCTAACCTACTCCCTTTTTATCCAATCTATTATAGTATATGGAAAATCTTTTAACTCTCTGCTCCAGCCATTGAGAACTATTTTAAACAGTATTTTGAGAATTATTTTAAATGTAAAAAGAGATTTTAATGGTAGGTTTTACTTGTCAAATAACGATTTATATAGGAATTTAAATTTACTGAAATTTGACGATGTTTATGATTATTTTTCATTGAAATTTTTTCTCAATGCCCTTTTTTTAATACTGACATTTTTAATACCTATTTTAGAGAATATATTCCTACTCACTCATACCAAACCAGATCTACCCATTTTATTGTACCTAATTTTAGAACTGAAGCAGAAAGAAATTTTATTGTTTATAGGGCTATTCATCTTTTTAATAATATACCCGATAATTTGAAATGCCCCATGTCAGATTTTAAATTTAAAACCGTTTTTAAAGATTACTGTATGAATAAATATATTGATTAATTTTAAGCTAACCCACTGCATCGTTCTTTTGATTTCTAGTTAGTTTAGTATTTTTATCATGTTTTAATTTAGATTGATGTATATATTTTAATGTCCCACAAGTTTGTAACTTTTCTGGATTTGAATAAATAAAAAAAAATAACCCAAATGACCCACAAAAAAGTTTACCCAAATTTGAATTCGTATACTTCAATAACTATTGTAGGTACAAATTTCTTTCAAGTATCATTTTGTTAGTCGAATTTTTTTCCTAACAAAGTAAAATTTCTATAAATATTTATTTTTATCTATTTAATAACTATTTTATTAATGGGTTGTGAAAATGGATGAGTTAATTAGTTCAGAAGACGGACAATGAAGTAAGTTCAAACACTAAATTTGCTCTCAACGTTAGGGAGTACATAAATTAGTAATTAATGTGTTAAGGGGACCGTACTTGGAAAAATCTCATATAATTTTTTTTTATCAGATGCTTTAAACACTCCCTATCAGCCACTAATAATTCGTAATAATTAATTATCTCGCCATAATTATATATGGTAAAGTACCTCCTACTCAGATCAACATACAACTCTTACAATGTTGAAGCTATGGAATTGGAGTTTTTTGCATTCGATTTTCCAGGGAATTTTCTACAAAATGATTTCATTTGAATTTTCGAATTTGTCTTCAAAACTTTTAATTTTAAAATAAATCCATTTATATATGTTCTCATTTTTTTCAAAACCAATTCGAAAATCGAAATTCAAGGAAATCCTTTTGTAGATAATCTCTTTTAGAATCAAATGCAAAAAACCCAAATGCCGTAGGATCAAAATTATACAAGTTGTATGAGTTTGAAAAAATTTCTAAATACGTTCGAAATTCGAATAACTTGTGTTCTTTGGGTCTAATCGAAAAAAAACCATAAGCAAAATCGATAGAGAAATCTATTTCATATCAGACTACTAAGTTTCAGAGCCGTAGCTTCATTGATAAAGATATTTTCAAAACCAAGTACGGTTCCCTTAAATTGGTTCAGTCTTATGAAAAGCCTAAGATCTCCAATAATGATAGACTTGGTAAAGATGAAAGAAAACACATCAATGTTATTTGTGAATTAAGGGATTCGAAAAATAATTAAAAAATATTTAATACAAAACATCCATTACATCAAAAAGAAACATATATTAAAAACGAAAATTAATTAATTATACATTTTGGGATTGAAATCAACTAGTGTACCCATCCGTCGAAAATGACGAAGGTGAATGATTTGGTTATGGATTTACAGTACTATTATTGGTGTAACTTAACAATCGAAACAAAGTTAGAGTCTTTGGATTTAGTTATTCATTGAATAATGATAATGATTATACGTTCTGCAGTTCTTAAATGAATTTATGAATTACTTAAATTTTTCGCATTGACTTATAAATTTAATAGATGAAATACATATACAAATAACGAATAAACACATATGGATTAAAAATCATATCAATATATTCCCATGCGAGTTATGGTTACATTCCTTATTCTATTTCCTAATTACGGAAAATAAGTCACGAAATATACAATATACATACAAAAATAACGCTATTTGCGAGAACAATAGCTGTCATAATTCAAAAACAGTAATTTTTCAGAAGAGGCATTTTAGAGCATGTAATTTACGTACATATAATTGTATATTGTAAGCACTTAGCCTCTCTAGCGGTCAATTTTTGAGCTACAATTATGAAACTTTTCTCAAAATAGTCAATATTTTAAGATTTATATGCCTATATGGATAACTCGAAAATACATGATTTTGTTTATTACGATCTTCTAGCAAATTCTGTTTGCCTAATTCCTTGCTTTTAATTCAATGTCAAAAGTGACATTTCATCGTCAATGGGGGTTTCTGGTGGCTTTCTGTTTGACGACATTTCTTCATCCTCGGTAAATGTTGATGTACTCTTCTCCTCTAAAGCCATCGAAGACATAAGTTCTTCAATTGAGAACGTTTTAGATTGCATTCTGCGGCACATTATTGCTTCGTCTCGAGATTTTAATCTGTTTTTATCAACTAATGTTTTGTTTCTCGATCTATGAGCTAAAGTAATATCTTGGTTCTTTTTATTTATGCGCTCGCGCATTTTTTCCCAAGAACCAATCACACATTGTCTCTCACGAATCTCAGACTGTGAAAATTTATCAAAGTCTGGTTTTATTCTCTCATACATATATAGAAAAATTCTATATAGATTTTCAGAAAGAAATTCACTGGTCGTGATTGATTTTCTTTCTTCAAATAAATCTTTAAATAAGTGAGCCCACATTTTCAGAGTATGTATTAAAAATTTGGGTCTTTGTGATGTATGTTTTACAACCTCACTTCTATTCTTAGTAGCTGCAAGAGCTTTATTTAACTTCATCAGTAGCTGACGATAATCTTCACCGACTAACGATAGTTTTTCTTCTAATGTGATTACACACGCGTAATCACGTCTGAATTCGGTATTCACATGAAGGCCTCGCTGGTAGAGATCTTCAAGCTGGTTTAAAGTGATTGGGCACATTTTATTTTGTTTTGAAACGTTTAGAAAGTTTTCTGGGATGTTTCTAGCTTGAACGTTTAGCTGCCAGATGCGCGAGTGTTCCTTGGAATTGGATAATTTAGGCTTAATTGAATTCAGGTAACGGAAGTCAAGATAAAAGTGCAGCTGGAAGTTTCTGTGCGGTTTTTCTTATCTGAAACAAAATGAGACAATTAAAAATCTTGTAAACCATATATTGATACCATTGGATAGCATTGGTTAAAACGTTACGAGTTCAGTGTTTCGACTTATAAACCTATATAGTGTCCGAATGCCATAAGGAACATTGGGGAACCTCTTGCGTAGTTACGACAATTTGTGTCTATTATTATTATATTATAACTAAAATTTTGTAAATTGATATACAGAAAAAAGCGATTTATAAATATTTTCGTATACAAATATATATGAAATAGGTGTACAGTGTGTTATTTCTTTTTGGAAGACTTTGACCCCCTGTCTCGGCACTAATTTCTTATAGGGTAGCTACTAGTAGAAACAGTGCGAGTGGGGATTTTTTATTGTCAGTCTTATCAACGTTCCTGAAAGCGGAACAAATACATACTATAAGTAATTATATTAAAATCTAACAAAATATGATAAACTAGGTAACATGTATTGCACAATAGAACTTACAAGTTTATGGATTTGGTGGGAACACTCTTTGTGTGCAGTGGACCTTTTAAACGGATGAATTTAATGCTTTATATTCGAATCTATCAATACCTATTAGCGACTGAAACAAATTAGAGGATGATGTAATGTTAAATATACCTATTAAAATAACCGAACTTCTAAGTATTGAACAGAACTACATACACAAAAAACAATCATTCTAGAAGAAGAAACTAGCACGAAGAAAAAATAAAAAATAGTTTAGCTTAAGAGAATGAAGAGTACACGCGACTTTGAAGAAGTAGTCGGAAGTAAAATGGACAGGTAAAGAAAATAAACGGACATAGCTATCCACCTGAGCGAAGATAGCACTGTGTGGGCCTATCTATCTACTGTCCCACCCAGTCGCATCATCAGGATTCTAACTATCCACCGTGAAAGAACCTGTGGATAGAGAACTAGCAACGAACAAATTCTTATGCTACGTAGTTACACTGTAAAAATTAGCTATGTAACACAATTATGAAGATTTAATTATAGACCAGCAGGTACTTAAAAAAGGGAAGAATTATTATGCGTCATGCATTATAGAGTGCTTATACAAAAAATTACACAGCATTAAAAGAATTTACAACATTCACATCTATTCACCAAACTCATCTCTTCATATAGACCTATTAAATATTTAGCTGTTACACCTGGGAGCTCTTATTAGAAAATGGCTGTGTTTCACGACAACAAAATAATCCATGAATTTTAGAATAAAGAACAAATAAACTGAATGTCAAAAACATGATTTAACAGAAAACTATAGAATGCAAATATTGTAAAATATTAATTAATTTTATATGTGCGCTTTTACGGCTTTACCTAAATAATAAAAAATATGAAACATGTATAGAAAATTTCAATTGGGGGAAACTAAAGTAAACTTGAAAAATAATTTAAAGGCAAGCTATACCATGCTGCCGCCACACCCCCACTAGGAATATTTGAGATAATAATTTAGAGGAAAGTCAGGAAACAAATATATTATTCTTGAAGATAAGGCTAGGTACTTACGTTTCATGTAATACAAACTTATTTAAAACTCATTCAAAATACTTTTAAAGGCTATCTAAAGAAGGTGTTGGAAATGGACGCCGGAATCCTGTAGTCAAAGTAAACTATTATTACTGGATTTTTTTCCGTGGCCCCTATTAAACAGTAATTACCCAAAATAAGAAATGAAAAGTTCGTAATTATAATTAATAATGAACATATATATACATCACTATATATACAACTTACCAGTTGTATGGACGGAGAGTAGATGTTTACGGTATGAATTCTCGTAAGACAATGAAGGTTTAGAGATGAACTCTCGTATATTTGACGTTAGGCCTAACTGTACGTTGTCGCACGGTTCTACGCATCCTATTTCGACAAAAGCTTTTTTCGGTCTATTGTCTTAATACCAACCTGTGTCAACGAATTTAACCGGTTAAACCGAAGATCTATGTCAGATAATATTCACATCGTCTTTACATTTATATAATCATAAGTAACGCATAAGAATATTTGATATGGTAAACCAATTATGTGTTTTTTCCTCTGACATTTAAAAAAATATTTGATTAGAAAAAACTGGGATTAATTGTATTCTATAATAAATAGAGTACAAAGTTCATATCACTATATGACGGAAATTCACTATCGTAACAATGGGAATTTTAACACACCAAACATAGCACAAAATATTGATATAATTCATACCTTTTAGATTTAAAATCAGTTTCCTATTCATAAAGTCCACACACGATCCAATTGAATCACGAAAAATTACATCAATATTGAAGAAAACAGTAAATTACAACTCGGAGACAAAATACTGTATCTCCGCACTAGATCTTTCAAATAGCTGACGGTTTACACCTCGCACACATTCAGCTGCAATAAGAGGTAGTTCTAACAATTAAAAACATGTTTGAACAAATTGTCCGAACCATTCCTCTGTCCGAATGCTCCCGGTTCTTGAGCGTCTATACTGCTCAATCAGTTCACAGAACTTCTTGTGCTTCTAACAGTAATTTCGATTATTCTTTTTTAAAGTAAACACCATTGTGATCCCTTTCGCTAACGACCCTGATATTGTTGAAACTAAATAACTACTATAATAATGAACAGAACACAGAGATTGTAAAGTTCAAAGTAACACCGTAGAGGAGTGGTTCATTAACTTTTTTCTCTCATTCCCCCCTGTACCGTGTTCAAGCATCCCGAATTCCCCCTTAATGTGTATGAAAGAAAGAACAATTAAATTTCACTGAGATTATTTACTTGAAGTGGGCGTTCCGAACAAATGTTCGGCTGTGTTCAGTTTAAAAAGATTCGGACTTCCAGGTCCGGAGTGTCTTTTATTTCGAAAATCCCAATCACCGTATCCCGTAAAAATGAACATGGCAAAATATTGGTTTTCAAGTTTCAAATTCTTCGTGGCATACTGATGTGGTGAAGCCAAAGATGGTATCGGACCTCTTTACAAAATTCAGGTCCAAGGAGGGAGATGAATTTACTTCATCCATCAGGAATTCTTAGCATTTATTCGATTATTATACAGAGTGACCCTCAAAAAAGTGAACCAAAGTTTGAATTGATATAAATATCGTTCACGTACAATCTTAACCAATGACGGTGGAATGTATACATGAAAAAAATCTAATTTTCAAATTCGTTTCAATTCAATTTTTCAAAATAAATGAGCCGTAAGAAAGACTATAGTTTATCAAACTATTGAATTGAAATGGCACAATATGAGGTAGGTAAAATAAAATAATAAATGTTGCATGATTATATGGGTTCTACGCCATGGAATAATAACTACAAGGTATGGAAAAGGATAAGGAAAAGTCCAAAGAGACTTCAAAAGCAACAGGAGATGTCGAAACTAGACTTGATAGGCTAGGCTCAAGAGAGCGTAAAAACTATGGCGGGAGGTTGACCGATGATAATAATAATTTAAATGTATGATGAAGTTATACATATTCTACAATTAGCATCTTGTATCTCTTATATTCTTTCTTATTGTTCGAAGAAGATTATTACACAGATAGTAAATTATTCTTTTATTATGATTGTTTTCAATATTTGTCAATTATTGATATAATTTTGTTCAAAGAAATACTATAATGTATGGTAAACTTTTCAAATACAAAATTTATATTCAAGACATTAAGTTTTATTTACCTTAGCTCACCTACCCTAGGCTAAACACACCGACATGAACTACTATTTATGATTCCAGTACATTTATGTACTATTATTACTGTATTTTTTCAGTGTCTATTCTTAAACGGAAAATACCCTAAATAAGAAATGAAAAGCTCGTAATCATAATTATTAATGAACATATATACATCACTAGATATAGACACTTACAATTTGCTGCGACGCAGAATATATGTTGTCGGTAAGAGTTTTCTTGTGATAATGCAGGTTGGGAGATGAACTCTGGTTTATATACAGTTGATGTTAGGCCTAACTTTGCGTGGACACACGGTTCTACGTCAAGGAATAATAACTACAAGGTATGGGAAAGGACCACTAAAGTTATACTTTTATGATCTACATAAATATATGACCTGTAAATCATTTTAATCCATAGTGACATTAATGCTCTGAGACTATTTATTATAGAAATCATTAATTTTGAGCCAAAGGAAAAATAATTCAATTAGTTATTGTATAATTATTAATATTTATGTTTATTAAATCTTATTTACCATGTTTCTGATTGCTTAATATTACCTAAATTAATTAAAATAAACTATGATAAGATACTTTCAACATGAATTTGAAATACGAGTGACAATACAAAATACCAACGTCTATGACGTCACGAGGGAGGCTGGGCGGAAGAAACTCAATTTCGTTTCTTTTGCGGTCATACCTTGTAGAGTTAATATTCCATGGTTCTACGCAGCCTATTTCGACAAAATCTTCTTCCGGTCTATTGTTTCTTTACTGACCAGTGTCCACAAATTTAACCGGTTACAACACTGATCTAAGTTAGAAAATATTCACATAATCATTATATCGTCAGTTACGCATAAAAATGCTATATATGGTATACAAAATATATGTGTTTTTTTTCCTGACATTCTAAAAGTTATTTGATTAGAAAAACTGTCATATCACCATATGAAGGAAATTCACTATCACTTTCGTAACACTGGGAACTATTTTTCTTGCCTTTTCCTTCAATTATTAACTTGTCGAGTATTGGAACCTCACGAATGTGGTGTGTAGTACAAATTAAATTATGTTTGCTTGAAAAGTATTCTATTATTACTTTTATATGGGTTTGATTTTGAATATTGTATTGATTTGCAATTTTCACAGCCTTTCCGACTTTGAGTGATATTGTGATTGAAAAATATTTTATCAGTAAAGATGATTCAATGTATCAAATTTGCAACTAATTTTTATTTCTGATGCGTTCAAACATCTGTTGCATACCAGTGACAAGGTTCCAAATTTTGTTTTCATCTATAGTAGAGCTCATCCAATGTCTTTCTTTTTCTCTCCCCTTCAAGTACCTACATTGTTCTTATAATTTTTTTCTCTTCCACATTCCTTCACAAAGTGGACCATCCTCTCTTCCTCCACATTCACCTCCTTTCACCCGAATCCAAGCAGTTCGTTCAGCCCTAACCCAACTCATCAAGTGAAGGACTTTTGTCAATAGCCGTCTTCTCCTTCTTGTACATCTAATAAAATCACACACATTCCTATCTACTTCTCTTGCAATTCGACACTCAATTTACGATAAGTCTGCATATTCGAAGCCAAGGAAGAAATAGTGTAGAAAATAAATAAATATAAATTAATAGCTTTCTTGTTCATACTCGGGACAGAATTTGAAGAGATGGGAAGAAACTTTTTTATATGGATATTTAATACAATATACCTAAATCAGACAATATTATCTTTTCGAACAAAAAAATATAACTACATATATAAAATTATATTGTGTATCATAAACTACTGTACGATTTTTGTGGGTGCGTAGGGATTAAATTTTTTATTGGCCTACCAAAACACTCTCTCTCTCTGTGTTCCTTATTGTCCTCTATATTAGCCATTAAATCAGGATTGGGAGAATTTTTATCTTAATTTGAGCATCGTTATATGATATAAATACTAGAATCTAGATCTTTCCATGTATCTTCACATGATAGGTATAATGATATAAAGTTATCTATTTGGTAGAACACAACGAGTGAAGATCGGAAACTGTGTATCTGAAAATCGTCCTATCCGCACAGGGATTCCTCAAGGATCTGTCCTTGGCGGTCTTCTTTTCTTAGCTTACGTGAACGATCTTCCAATGGTGAGCGGAGTCCTGTCATCAGTGTTGTTTGCGGATGATACTTGCTTCTCTTTGTCTGATTCTAGCTATCCAAGATTAGTAGATAAGTTTAACATTGAACTAGTTAAGATATATAATTGGTTAACTAGAAACAAATTGTCCTTAAATTTCGATAAAACGTTTGCAATGCACTTTACAAATAGACATGATGACATTGACCCTGCAACTAAAATTTTAATTAATAATATCATTATCAATTTCTCAAACGAAATTAAGTATTTAGGTATCATAATAGATCATAAGTTAACATTTGCAAGCCACATATCATATATATGTGGAAAAATTTCAAAATCTATCGGAATTTTATATAGACTATCAAATTATGCTAGTTCAGATATTCTGCTTAAAACTTATTATAGCTTCATTTATCCCTATCTCAATTATTGTAATATTATATGGGGAGGAGCTGCACTGACCCATATAAATAAGTTGTCTTTACTCCAAAAGAAAGCAGTTCGAGTGATCTGCAAATCTGATTACCTAGCTCATACTGAGGAACTTTTCAATAGAACTGGAATGTTACCCATTGATTTGTTATACAAGTACTTCTTATCAATCCACAGTTACGAAAATAAAGACAATTACAGAGCAACTCCTCACCATCATAATACTAGGCATGCTAATAACTTTGTACCATCTTTTGAAAGACTATCTGTAACGCAGCGATCGCTAAAATTTTTAGGCCCTAAGATTCTCAACGAATTGCCACCTCAAATATTAAACTGTCAAAGTTTAAATTCTTTTAAAAAGAAAATTAAGAAACACCTTATTACCTACTGATTAACTTGATATTGTAATTTCCTTCAGAACCATTTATTTCATGATATTGTGTCTTTACTGTGAAGCTTAATTGTCGATATATTATATAGGAATGTTTTGCACGTCTTAATGTAGGAAATTGAATGCAATCAAATGTGTTATTCTCTGACATCCTTAGGTTATGTACAAACAATTATGTGGTTAATTAACCGCACAAAACTAAAACTGTGATGAATTTGTACATAACTGAAGGGGTGTAATGCTAAGTTACCGTTTGTCTATTGTTTATGTGTTTGTAGAATGTATAGGCATTAATATACGTTTTCACTCTATTGGATTAAAAAAAATTATTAATACTGCCCAAAAAACCAAATTGGTTTGAAATGGGTTTGAAAAAAAGAAAAATATAGTAAATTCATTAATTGTATAACATATTAGAAATTTAGTAAAATATAGCTATTGTGTCATTGTTAATGTGCATCATGTAACAATTTATATATATATATTTTTTTTCAATAAAGTTTATTTATTTATTTATATACATTCATGATGTAGATGTACAAAAAAAAAAAAAAAAAAAAAAATATTCCAAAAGTATATTTACAGAGCTACATAGCATGGTATGTAATTAATACATTAAATGGTTTTTGATTAATAAATTACAGTGTATGTAATGAATAGTCACAAGGATGTAACTCTTTCTGTGATGTTAATTACAGTAACACTACTGGACTTTCCCGTTAAAAATATCATCTTACATATTTGAGTAATTTAACTATCACAATTCTGGTCTGTGTCCTCAGATTTAACTAAAGTTATCAATTTAATAATGACGATAATATTATAGCATCGAGTAGATAATTTTTAATGACAGAGTGTTGTGTTATTTATTACAGTAGTAATTTAGTTTGTGTTCCATTGTAACGGTTAGCTAGTAAGTCTTTAACGTATACTGAAGCTGTGAGCTTTTGAGTTATTATCCTCGTGTTTCGGTTCCCATTCTGTAAAGAAGAGTCACCTGTATTATCATTATTCAGATAGATAACATTTGCGACAAGGTGAATCATAAATTATCAGTGACAGTGAATTTTTCCCGAAATTTCTAATATTTGTTCCTGATATATCTCCAGTTCAGGAAGTAATTGGCAACCTCAGTGCGGTGTGCGTCTTTCTAGTCGTGTATGTTTTCTCGTGTACGTTTTCGTATGAGCTGCTCTAATTTCTGCCTAACATCATGGCTATTAGGCTTCGCGCACACCAAAATCGAGATGGCAATAGAGATTGCAAGATTGAACTGGTTAACACGGTAATACTATCTAGTGCGCACACTGAAAGAGAGTCCGAAGAGAGAAAGAAAGATTAAAAGACAGACAAAGATAGAAATTGCTTCTCAAAGCGCCTATGCTTTAAGCCTGTAGTACACTGTTGCGCTCGCCATAGTGGTCGCCACAGTTTTGCTATTTTTCTCTCTAAAACCGCCTCTTTTCTCTATAATAGCGAATAATTCCATTGCTAGCGCCATGAAATTGTGATCACTCACTGCGCGATAGAACCAACACCGCCACCGTGTTAGAGGTGAGGAAATTTTCACTGAAACCTGCTAAAGAGATTTGAAATAGTGGATTTTTTTCATTTTACAAGTTATTCAAGACTTTGAATGGCTACTGCTTGAGACATTGTAGAATCTGCATGAGAAATAAGCAGGTCTTGTATAAAAAAAGAATTAGCGCTTTTGTGTAGAGTTTGCAGTGTTGCCATACAATAAATAGAATTGAAAAAAATTAATACTATGTAGGCATGGAATTGCTTCACACAACTATCATAAAGATAATTAACTAAATATTTATTCGTGATGACATCGAATTTTGATTCTACGATTCATTTCATAGTGAATTTTTCAATTTTCCCTAAATTTCAATGCTATTACTAGTGTAGTGTAATAGCAATTTTGAGAATGGTGAGTGCCATATCTGTAGAGAGAGACAACAGCGCCATGGCGAGCGCAACAGTGCAATACGGGCTTTAAGCGGTCTTTTGCTGAATGTTTGTTACCTGTCTTTCTGCAGGTTTTGGTTTTCAGCAGGAATCAATCAACGTTTAAAACCGCTTTTTTTAATCAAAATAAAACAATAAATCAATATTAATGAACAGCGCCTCATAAATTTAGGTAATCTTTCGGCTTGCATTTACTGATAATTCATTTAACTACTTTAAATTTAATATCATTTTGTTGATTTTAATCTAATTTTACATAATATAGGTAAATATTTATTAATCCTTAATTTTACATTATTTAATTATCTATTATCATTTAAATTAATTGTAAATTATTTTTAATTACACCTAGAAAGAAGAGACAAATCACCGATCGGGAATGGTCAAAGGCCTTCGATGATTTTGTTTCAATTTACTGTAGAAATACCCCCTTGAGCTCCAGGAATAACTTTCTTATGGGAAGTTTGTCAAAGAACTGATGCATACCGGCAAAAACTGGCATATTCGACAAAATCTTCTTCCGGTCTATTGTTTCTTTACTGACCAGTGTCCACAAATTTAACCGGTTACAACACTGATCTAAGTTAGAAAATATTCACATAATCATTATATCGTCAGTTACGCATAAAAATGCTATATATGGTATACAAAATATATGTGTTTTTTTTCCTGACATTCTAAAAGTTATTTGATTAGAAAAACTGTCATATCACCATATGAAGGAAATTCACTATCACTTTCGTAACACTGGGAACTATTTTTCTTGCCTTTTCCTTCAATTATTAACTTGTCGAGTATTGGAACCTCACGAATGTGGTGTGTAGTACAAATTAAATTATGTTTGCTTGAAAAGTATTCTATTATTACTTTTATATGGGTTTGATTTTGAATATTGTATTGATTTGCAATTTTCACAGCCTTTCCGACTTTGAGTGATATTGTGATTGAAAAATATTTTATCAGTAAAGATGATTCAATGTATCAAATTTGCAACTAATTTTTATTTCTGATGCGTTCAAACATCTGTTGCATACCAGTGACAAGGTTCCAAATTTTGTTTTCATCTATAGTAGAGCTCATCCAATGTCTTTCTTTTTCTCTCCCCTTCAAGTACCTACATTGTTCTTATAATTTTTTTCTCTTCCACATTCCTTCACAAAGTGGACCATCCTCTCTTCCTCCACATTCACCTCCTTTCACCCGAATCCAAGCAGTTCGTTCAGCCCTAACCCAACTCATCAAGTGAAGGACTTTTGTCAATAGCCGTCTTCTCCTTCTTGTACATCTAATAAAATCACACACATTCCTATCTACTTCTCTTGCAATTCGACACTCAATTTACGATAAGTCTGCATATTCGAAGCCAAGGAAGAAATAGTGTAGAAAATAAATAAATATAAATTAATAGCTTTCTTGTTCATACTCGGGACAGAATTTGAAGAGATGGGAAGAAACTTTTTTATATGGATATTTAATACAATATACCTAAATCAGACAATATTATCTTTTCGAACAAAAAAATATAACTACATATATAAAATTATATTGTGTATCATAAACTACTGTACGATTTTTGTGGGTGCGTAGGGATTAAATTTTTTATTGGCCTACCAAAACACTCTCTCTCTCTGTGTTCCTTATTGTCCTCTATATTAGCCATTAAATCAGGATTGGGAGAATTTTTATCTTAATTTGAGCATCGTTATATGATATAAATACTAGAATCTAGATCTTTCCATGTATCTTCACATGATAGGTATAATGATATAAAGTTATCTATTTGGTAGAACACAACGAGTGAAGATCGGAAACTGTGTATCTGAAAATCGTCCTATCCGCACAGGGATTCCTCAAGGATCTGTCCTTGGCGGTCTTCTTTTCTTAGCTTACGTGAACGATCTTCCAATGGTGAGCGGAGTCCTGTCATCAGTGTTGTTTGCGGATGATACTTGCTTCTCTTTGTCTGATTCTAGCTATCCAAGATTAGTAGATAAGTTTAACATTGAACTAGTTAAGATATATAATTGGTTAACTAGAAACAAATTGTCCTTAAATTTCGATAAAACGTTTGCAATGCACTTTACAAATAGACATGATGACATTGACCCTGCAACTAAAATTTTAATTAATAATATCATTATCAATTTCTCAAACGAAATTAAGTATTTAGGTATCATAATAGATCATAAGTTAACATTTGCAAGCCACATATCATATATATGTGGAAAAATTTCAAAATCTATCGGAATTTTATATAGACTATCAAATTATGCTAGTTCAGATATTCTGCTTAAAACTTATTATAGCTTCATTTATCCCTATCTCAATTATTGTAATATTATATGGGGAGGAGCTGCACTGACCCATATAAATAAGTTGTCTTTACTCCAAAAGAAAGCAGTTCGAGTGATCTGCAAATCTGATTACCTAGCTCATACTGAGGAACTTTTCAATAGAACTGGAATGTTACCCATTGATTTGTTATACAAGTACTTCTTATCAATCCACAGTTACGAAAATAAAGACAATTACAGAGCAACTCCTCACCATCATAATACTAGGCATGCTAATAACTTTGTACCATCTTTTGAAAGACTATCTGTAACGCAGCGATCGCTAAAATTTTTAGGCTCTAAGATTCTCAACGAATTGCCACCTCAAATATTAAACTGTCAAAGTTTAAATTCTTTTAAAAAGAAAATTAAGAAACACCTTATTACCTACTGATTAACTTGATATTGTAATTTCCTTCAGAACCATTTATTTCATGATATTGTGTCTTTACTGTGAAGCTTAATTGTCGATATATTATATAGGAATGTTTTGCACGTCTTAATGTAGGAAATTGAATGCAATCAAATGTGTTATTCTCTGACATCCTTAGGTTATGTACAAACAATTATGTGGTTAATTAACCGCACAAAACTAAAACTGTGATGAATTTGTACATAACTGAAGGGGTGTAATGCTAAGTTACCGTTTGTCTATTGTTTATGTGTTTGTAGAATGTATAGGCATTAATATACGTTTTCACTCTATTGGATTAAAAAAAATTATTAATACTGCCCAAAAAACCAAATTGGTTTGAAATGGGTTTGAAAAAAAGAAAAATATAGTAAATTCATTAATTGTATAACATATTAGAAATTTAGTAAAATATAGCTATTGTGTCATTGTTAATGTGCATCATGTAACAATTTATATATATATATTTTTTTTCAATAAAGTTTATTTATTTATTTATATACATTCATGATGTAGATGTACAAAAAAAAAAAAAAAAAAAAAAATATTCCAAAAGTATATTTACAGAGCTACATAGCATGGTATGTAATTAATACATTAAATGGTTTTTGATTAATAAATTACAGTGTATGTAATGAATAGTCACAAGGATGTAACTCTTTCTGTGATGTTAATTACAGTAACACTACTGGACTTTCCCGTTAAAAATATCATCTTACATATTTGAGTAATTTAACTATCACAATTCTGGTCTGTGTCCTCAGATTTAACTAAAGTTATCAATTTAATAATGACGATAATATTATAGCATCGAGTAGATAATTTTTAATGACAGAGTGTTGTGTTATTTATTACAGTAGTAATTTAGTTTGTGTTCCATTGTAACGGTTAGCTAGTAAGTCTTTAACGTATACTGAAGCTGTGAGCTTTTGAGTTATTATCCTCGTGTTTCGGTTCCCATTCTGTAAAGAAGAGTCACCTGTATTATCATTATTCAGATAGATAACATTTGCGACAAGGTGAATCATAAATTATCAGTGACAGTGAATTTTTCCCGAAATTTCTAATATTTGTTCCTGATATATCTCCAGTTCAGGAAGTAATTGGCAACCTCAGTGCGGTGTGCGTCTTTCTAGTCGTGTATGTTTTCTCGTGTACGTTTTCGTATGAGCTGCTCTAATTTCTGCCTAACATCATGGCTATTAGGCTTCGCGCACACCAAAATCGAGATGGCAATAGAGATTGCAAGATTGAACTGGTTAACACGGTAATACTATCTAGTGCGCACACTGAAAGAGAGTCCGAAGAGAGAAAGAAAGATTAAAAGACAGACAAAGATAGAAATTGCTTCTCAAAGCGCCTATGCTTTAAGCCTGTAGTACACTGTTGCGCTCGCCATAGTGGTCGCCACAGTTTTGCTATTTTTCTCTCTAAAACCGCCTCTTTTCTCTATAATAGCGAATAATTCCATTGCTAGCGCCATGAAATTGTGATCACTCACTGCGCGATAGAACCAACACCGCCACCGTGTTAGAGGTGAGGAAATTTTCACTGAAACCTGCTAAAGAGATTTGAAATAGTGGATTTTTTTCATTTTACAAGTTATTCAAGACTTTGAATGGCTACTGCTTGAGACATTGTAGAATCTGCATGAGAAATAAGCAGGTCTTGTATAAAAAAAGAATTAGCGCTTTTGTGTAGAGTTTGCAGTGTTGCCATACAATAAATAGAATTGAAAAAAATTAATACTATGTAGGCATGGAATTGCTTCACACAACTATCATAAAGATAATTAACTAAATATTTATTCGTGATGACATCGAATTTTGATTCTACGATTCATTTCATAGTGAATTTTTCAATTTTCCCTAAATTTCAATGCTATTACTAGTGTAGTGTAATAGCAATTTTGAGAATGGTGAGTGCCATATCTGTAGAGAGAGACAACAGCGCCATGGCGAGCGCAACAGTGCAATACGGGCTTTAAGCGGTCTTTTGCTGAATGTTTGTTACCTGTCTTTCTGCAGGTTTTGGTTTTCAGCAGGAATCAATCAACGTTTAAAACCGCTTTTTTTAATCAAAATAAAACAATAAATCAATATTAATGAACAGCGCCTCATAAATTTAGGTAATCTTTCGGCTTGCATTTACTGATAATTCATTTAACTACTTTAAATTTAATATCATTTTGTTGATTTTAATCTAATTTTACATAATATAGGTAAATATTTATTAATCCTTAATTTTACATTATTTAATTATCTATTATCATTTAAATTAATTGTAAATTATTTTTAATTACACCTAGAAAGAAGAGACAAATCACCGATCGGGAATGGTCAAAGGCCTTCGATGATTTTGTTTCAATTTACTGTAGAAATACCCCCTTGAGCTCCAGGAATAACTTTCTTATGGGAAGTTTGTCAAAGAACTGATGCATACCGGCAAAAACTGGCATATTATGACTCTAAATTTCGAAGATACCGTGAATTTTCCAGGTGTAAATGGTCCACAATAAGAGTTGATCTGCACATCAACAGCACGTTGCGGACCGACATTAGAACTCTCTCACCATCCCCTCTTGCACCAACACACCGAGTACCACCAGGGTTTTGCTTCAATTTCCACCAAAGAAATGCTCGATGTGATAAAAACCAACATTGTCGTTACAAGCATTCTTGTCCAAGGTGTATTGCACATCATCCGGCTTTGATATCTTGCAGAACTTCTTTTTCCGGTCATGCTACCAGCCCTGATTCGATGCAGACCCGGTTTCCCCATTGGACAAGACAACCAACCATGACTTCTCTCCCCACAACTGAACAGCCATTTCTCAAACGTTCTTCCAACACCAATTAAGGTTTCTGCTTTATCCACTCTGCTAACCCATTACCATGAATTTGATTATTTAATAGATGGTTTTTCAAACGGTTTTTACTTAGGTTATGATGGAGTCGAATCAATTTCTAATGGCCTGAACAGTTCATCTATACATCATAATCCTAATGTGATTAATGAAAAAATTAAACAGGAAAAGTTTCAAAACCGAATAGAAGGCCCTTTCAACTCTCCTCCTTTTGATTATTTAAAGTATCTCCATTAGCGTTGAGAGAAAAGAAAAATTCCGGCAAATACAGGTTATTGCATAATCTATCATATCCGTATGATGATACTTCAGTTAACAAAAATATTCCTCTCGACAAATCAAAAGTAAAATACTCAACTTTGAGCTCGGCTATTAAAATAATTCAACAGTGTAACAGTGTGATATAGCGGACGCTTTTAGACGAATCCCGCTTCATCCAAGTCAATACCATCTAACCGGGTTCTTTTATGAAGGTTACTATTATGATAAATGCTTACCTCAAGGATGCTCTTCCTCTTGTAATATTTTCGAACGTTTTTCTGACGCACTTCTTTGGATTCTCAATTTTCACTACAATTGTGCAAATTTAGTTAAAGTTTTGGATGATTTCTTGTTCATTACTGAAACACAAGAACAGTGCGAACGTTACCTCGAATGCTTCCATGAAATGAGCAATTTTCTGGGTGTCCCAATTGCTCACGGAAAGACCGAAGGACCTTCTACGTGTCTGACATTCCTTGGAATAGAGTTGGACACTATATCAATGACTGCTCGTCTGCCATTGGAAAAAATACAAACCTATTCCACCGAGATTAAACAATTACTAGATACTGAGTTTTGTTCTTTCAGGAAATTAAGGGGGCAGGGGGTCTGATTATCAGACTAGGGGTTTTAAACATTATTGCCGATCCCCCCCTCATTGTCCCGAGGCTACCCTTAGGTAGGCCTTCTTTTTGTTATATTGTAGGTCTTAGGTTTTGTTTAGTTTAGCGCTCTTTTTCTTCAGCTTCCCTTTGTATCTCTCCTCAAATTCTTCTTCTTATTTCCTCTTCCTTCTGCCTTGCTATATCCATGGATAAGCAGACTGACTGTATAGGTCTCTTATCCATGGGTGTCTATTCTTGCCATCCATGCGCTGGGTCGACACGGTTACCTGTGGTAGCCGAGTAGTCAACCTAGTGCATGGAGCGTACTTTCACTGTCCCCTCTTCTAAGAAGGCCTTCTTCTCTTCATGTCTCTTTGGATCACCTCGCAGTGGATAGGGACAACTTTTAAATCTTGAATATAATAATAATAATAATTCAGGAAATTAAAATTTATTATTGGCATGCTACAATTCTCAACTTGCACAGTTACTGTAGGTAAATGTTTCTTAAGACGTCTAAATGATTCTACTATTAGCATTTTGAAACCCTATACAATCATAAAACTGACGAAAGAAATGCGTGCAGACTTAGAAATGTGGCAAACTTTTCTAACACGCTACAATGGCGTCTCTATGATCAGTGAAAAACGGATGTTAACCTCTCACGATTTGCATATTTATTCGGATAGTTGCAAGAAAAGATATGGCGGTACTTTTCAACACAAATATATTTTTGGTTCTTTTCCTGAAGCTTGGCAGACTTTAGATATTCAAACTCTATAACTGTACCCTATATTTTTACTACTTTCAATTTTTGCTCCCCGTATTTCCAACAACAATTTAACATTCCATTGCGATAATTTTTCTATTGTAAATATATTAAATGAACAAACCTCTAAAAATAAGACTATAATGAAACTCATCAGACCTATGATTTTGATATTGCTCAACAACAATATAACATTTAAAGCTGTGCTCTTTCCCGTTCTCAGATATCCGAAGACATGTTACTAGCAAATGGAATGAGCTTGGTTCCGACCAATGTTCCTTCAAATCTGGGGCCAGCAAACTTCCCTCTCATGTCAAACTGCTAATCTCGTCATCTTTCAGCAAGTCAACCCTCCAATGCTACAGAAGATCGTGGAAAAACTTCAGCGATTTCCTCGTATACAATGATAGCCCAACAAATCTGCCAATAAGCGAACAAAATGTAGCTCTGTACGTTGCTCAACTGTCAAAATCTGGCCTGAAATCCTCCTCTATATGTTCAACTTTATCTGCCATTTCTTTCTATCACAAAATCGATGGAAAATTTGACCCATGTAATACATTCCTGGTAAAGAATGTAGTTAAGGGTTGTGAGAGACTGAATAATAATTTTCCACAAAAACTTCAGCCTATTTCAAAAGTATTACTCGAAAAATTAGTCTCTTCTTTGCAATTTATTACGTCCTACAATTTTGACCTACATCTCTTCAGGGCCTTATTTTTGTTAACATACTACTGTTGCCTGAGAGCAGGAGAGGCTGTGCACTCAAATATATCTGCTCATACTCTGCTTATCGATCAAATAACTGTTTTAAGATCGGTTTGTTCTACGAAGATAAACATCCAATTTTTATCTTACAAACACTGCATCAACCCGTCCACCATTTACCAATTAACCGCTCTTCAATGTTCCACGTTTTGCCCTGTGCAAGCTTCATTATATTATCTCTATATAAGAGGTGACACAGAAGGTCCACTCTTTATTGATTATAATGGTCGCGCTCTCACTAGAAACTTATTTAGCTCTATACTTAAAACTTGTATAAAGCATGTTGGTCTTGACCCTTCTCTTTACAACACCCATCCTTTTCGTAATGGCCGTGCCACGGACTTGGCAAAATTTGGTTTCTCCAATGAAATCATTAAGCTTGCAAGCAGATGGGCTAGCAACGCCTATATGAAATACATCAGGCCTGATGTTTTCTCTTTGCCACTTTAAGTTCCTTTTTTTTCTTTTTTTTTGGGGGAGTTAGTTCGACAAATTTGTTGTCGAACTTTGGGCGTTTTACGAACTCCCCTTCTAGTTTTCCCTAGTTATATTACCTCTATTACCTATTTTCGTTATGTTAATGTTTCTTTTATTTATAATTACATTTGTGCATTCCTAATTAAAATTTATTCAAACTTATGTTGATAAAATCTTTCTCAATCTGGAAAATTAAATTTATTAAAACCCAGACTCATATTTATTTATCCTTACACTAATTTTTTTTATCTAGTTATCTTAGCAACAGACGGCAATATGTTCAAATAAACTATTAAACCCCCGTAAACAATTAACCCTCCCTGAAATATATTTTAACAATCAAATTTTAGACCATGTACATCATTTTGAATATCTAGGCATTTTTATTGACGATATACTAACTTTTAAAGAACACATGTCATTTTTATGTAATAAACTTAGTCAGGTTAAAGGTATTTTATATGCAGCAGCCCCTTATTTTAATAGAAAATCCTTAGTTTTAATGTACAATTCCCTAACCTACTCCCTTTTTATCCAATCTATTATAGTATATGGAAAATCTTTTAACTCTCTGCTCCAGCCATTGAGAACTATTTTAAACAGTATTTTGAGAATTATTTTAAATGTAAAAAGAGATTTTAATGGTAGGTTTTACTTGTCAAATAACGATTTATATAGGAATTTAAATTTACTGAAATTTGACGATGTTTATGATTATTTTTCATTGAAATTTTTTCTCAATGCCCTTTTTTTAATACTGACATTTTTAATACCTATTTTAGAGAATATATTCCTACTCACTCATACCAAACCAGATCTACCCATTTTATTGTACCTAATTTTAGAACTGAAGCAGAAAGAAATTTTATTGTTTATAGGGCTATTCATCTTTTTAATAATATACCCGATAATTTGAAATGCCCCATGTCAGATTTTAAATTTAAAACCGTTTTTAAAGATTACTGTATGAATAAATATATTGATTAATTTTAAGCTAACCCACTGCATCGTTCTTTTGATTTCTAGTTAGTTTAGTATTTTTATCATGTTTTAATTTAGATTGATGTATATATTTTAATGTCCCACAAGTTTGTAACTTTTCTGGATTTGAATAAATAAAAAAAAATAACCCAAATGACCCACAAAAAAGTTTACCCAAATTTGAATTCGTATACTTCAATAACTATTGTAGGTACAAATTTCTTTCAAGTATCATTTTGTTAGTCGAATTTTTTTCCTAACAAAGTAAAATTTCTATAAATATTTATTTTTATCTATTTAATAACTATTTTATTAATGGGTTGTGAAAATGGATGAGTTAATTAGTTCAGAAGACGGACAATGAAGTAAGTTCAAACACTAAATTTGCTCTCAACGTTAGGGAGTACATAAATTAGTAATTAATGTGTTAAGGGGACCGTACTTGGAAAAATCTCATATAATTTTTTTTTATCAGATGCTTTAAACACTCCCTATCAGCCACTAATAATTCGTAATAATTAATTATCTCGCCATAATTATATATGGTAAAGTACCTCCTACTCAGATCAACATACAACTCTTACAATGTTGAAGCTATGGAATTGGAGTTTTTTGCATTCGATTTTCCAGGGAATTTTCTACAAAATGATTTCATTTGAATTTTCGAATTTGTCTTCAAAACTTTTAATTTTAAAATAAATCCATTTATATATGTTCTCATTTTTTTCAAAACCAATTCGAAAATCGAAATTCAAAGGAAATCCTTTTGTAGATAATCTCTTATAGAATCAAATGCAAAAAACCCAAATGCCGTAGGATCAAAATTATACAAGTTGTATGAGTTTGAAAAAATTTCTAAATACGTTCGAAATTCGAATAACTTGTGTTCTTTGGGTCTAATCGAAAAAAAAAACCAGAAGCAAAATCGATAGAGAAATCTATTTCATATCAGACTACTAAGTTTCAGAGCCGTAGCTTCATTGATAAAGATATTTTCAAAACCAAGTACGGTTCCCTTAAATTGGTTCAGTCTTATGAAAAGCCTAAGATCTCCAATAATGATAGACTTGGTAAAGATGAAAGAAAACACATCAATGTTATTTGTGAATTAAGGGATTCGAAAAATAATTAAAAAATATTTAATACAAAACATCCATTACATCAAAAAGAAACATATATTAAAAACGAAAATTAATTAATTATACATTTTGGGATTGAAATCAACTAGTGTACCCATCCGTCGAAAATGACGAAGGTGAATGATTTGGTTATGGATTTACAGTACTATTATTGGTGTAACTTAACAATCGAAACAAAGTTAGAGTCTTTGGATTTAGTTATTCATTGAATAATGATAATGATTATACGTTCTGCAGTTCTTAAATGAATTTATGAATTACTTAAATTTTTCGCATTGACTTATAAATTTAATAGATGAAATACATATACAAATAACGAATAAACACATATGGATTAAAAATCATATCAATATATTCCCATGCGAGTTATGGTTACATTCCCTATTCTATTTCCTAATTACGGAAAATAAGTCACGAAATATACAATATACATACAAAAATAACGCTATTTGCGAGAACAATAGCTGTCATAATTCAAAAACAGTAATTTTTCAGAAGAGGCATTTTAGAGCATGTAATTTACGTACATATAATGGTATATTGTAAGCACTTAGCCTCTCTAGCGGTCAATTTTTGAGCTACAATTATGAAACTTTTCTCAAAATAGTCAATATTTTAAGATTTATATGCCTATATGGATAACTCGAAAATACATGATTTGTTTATTACGATCTTCTAGCAAATTCTGTTTGCCTAATTCCTTGCTTTTAATTCAATGTCAAAAGTGACATTTCTTCCTCAATGGGTGTTTGTTGTAGCTTTCTGTTTGACGACATTTCTTCGTCCTCGGTAGATGTTGATGTACTCTTCTCCTCTAAAGCCATCGAAGACATAAGTTCTTCAATTGAGAACGTTTTAGATTGCATTCTGCGGCACATTATTGCTTCGTCTCGAGATTTTAATCTGTTTTTATCAACTAATGTTTTGTTTCTCGATCTATGAGCTAAAGTAATATCTTGGTTCTTTTTATTTTTGCGCTCGCGCATTTTTTCCCAAGAACCAATCACACATTGTCTCTCACGGATATCAGACTGTGAAAATTTATCAAAGTCTGGTTTTATTCTCTCATACATATATAGAAAAATTCTATATAGATTTTCAGAAAGAAATTCACTGGTCGTGATTGATTTTCTTTCTTCAAATAAATCTTTAAATAAGTGAGCCCACATTTTCAGAGTATGTATTAAAAATTTGGGTCTTTGTGATGTATGTTTTACAACCTCACTTCTATTCTTAGTAGCTGCAAGAGCTTTATTTAACTTCATCAGTAGCTGACGATAATCTTCACCGACTAACGATAGTTTTTCTTCTAATGTGATTACACACGCGTAATCACGTCTGAATTCGGTATTCACATGAAGGCCTCGCTGGTAGAGATCTTCAAGCTGGTTTAAAGTGATTGGGCACATTTTATTTTGTTTTGAAACGTTTAGAAAGTTTTCTGGGATGTTTCTAGCTTGAACGTTTAGCTGCCAGATGCGCGAGTGTTCCTTGGAATTGGATAATTTAGGCTTAATTGAATTCAGGTAACGGAAGTCAAGATAAAAGTGCAGCTGGAAGTTTCTGTGCGGTTTTTCTTATCTGAAACAAAATGAGACAATTAAAAATCTTGTAAACCATATATTGATACCATTGGATAGCATTGGTTAAAACGTTACGAGTTCAGTATTTCGACTTATAAACCTATATAGTGTCCGAATGCCATAAGGAACATTGGGGAACCTCTTGCGTAGTTACGACAATTTGTGTCTATTATTATTATATTATAACTAAAATTTTGTAAATTGATATACAGAAAAAAGCGATTTATAAATATTTTCGTATACAAATATATATGAAATAGGTGTACAGTGTGTTATTTCTTTTTGGAAGACTTTGACCCCCTGTCTCGGCACTAATTTCTTATAGGGTAGCTACTAGTAGAAACAGTGCGAGTGGGGATTTTTTATTGTCAGTCTTATCAACGTTCCTGAAAGCGGAACAAATACATACTATAAGTAATTATATTAAAATCTAACAAAATATGATAAACTAGGTAACATGTATTGCACAATAGAACTTACAAGTTCATGGATTTGGTGGGAACACTCTTTGTGTGCAGTGGACCTTTTAAACGGATGAATTTAATGCTTTATATTCGAATCTATCAATACCTATTAGCGACTGAAACAAATTAGAGGATGATGTAATGTTAAATATACCTATTTAAATAACCGAACTTCTAAGTATTGAACAGAACTACATACACAAAAAACAATCATTCTAGAAGAAGAAACTAGCACGAAGAAAAAATAAAAAATAGTTTAGCTTAAGAGAATGAAGAGTACACGCGACTTTGAAGAAGTAGTCGGAAGTAAAATGGACAGGTAAAGAAAATAAACGGACATAGCTATCCACCTGAGCGAAGATAGCACTGTGTGGGCCTATCTATCTACTGTCCCACCCAGTCGCATCATCAGGATTCTAACTATCCACCGTGAAAGAACCTGTGGATAGAGAACTAGCAACGAACAAATTCTTATGCTACGTAGTTACACTGTAAAAATTAGCTATGTAACACAATTATGAAGATTTAATTATAGACTAGCAGGTACTTAAAAAAGGGAAGAATTATTATGCGTCATGCATTATAGAGTGCTTATACAAAAAATTACACAGCATTAAAAGAATTTACAACATTCACATCTATTCACCAAACTCATCTCTTCATATAGACCTAGTAAATATTTAGCTGTTACACCTGTGAGCTCTTATTAGAAAATGGCTGTGTTTCACGACAACAATATAATCCATGAATTTTAGAATAAAGAACAAATAAACTGAATGTCAAAAACATGATTTAACAGAAAACTATAGAATGCAAATATTGAAAATTATTAATCAATTATATATGTGCGCTTTTACGGCTTTACCTAAATAATAAAAAATATGAAACATGTATAGAAAATTTCAATTGGGGGAAACTAAAGTAAACTTGAAAAATAATTTAAAGGCAAGCTATACCATGCTGCCGCCCTACCCCCACTAGGAATATTTGAGATAATAATTTAGAGGAAAGTCAGGAAACAAATATATTATTCTTGAAGATAAGGCTAGGTACTTACGTTTCATGTAATACAAACTTATTTAAAACTCATTCAAAATACTTTTAAAGGCTATCTAAAGAAGGTGTTGGAAATGGATGCCGGAATCCTGTAGTCAAAGTAAACTATTATTACTGGATTTTTTTCCGTGGCCCCTATTAAACAGTAATTACCCAAAATAAGAAATGAAAAGTTCGTAATTATAATTAATAATGAACATATATATACATCACTATATATACAACTTACCAGTTGTATGGACGGAGAGTAGATGTTTACGGTATGAATTCTCGTAAGACAATGAAGGTTGAGAGATGAACTCTCGTATATTTGACGTTAGGCCTAACTGTGCGTGGTCACACGGTTCTACGCATCCTATTTCGACAAAAGCTTCTTTCGCTCTATTGTCTCTATACCGACCTGTGTCAACGAATTTAACCGGTTAAACCAAAGATCTATGTCAGATAATATTCACATCGTCATTACATTTGTATAATCATAAGTAACGCATAAGAATATTTGATATGGTAAACCAATTATGTGTTTTTTCCTCTGACATTTAAAAAAATATTTGATTAGAAAAAACTGGGATTAATTGTATTCTATAATAAATAGAGTACAAAGTTCATATCACTATATGACGGAAATTCACTATCGTAACAATAGGAATTTTAACACACCAAACATAGCACAAAATATTTGATATAATTCATACCTTTTAGATTTAAAATCAGTGTCCTATTCATATAGTCCACACACGATCCAATTGAATCACGAAAAATTACATCAATATTGATGAAAACAGTAAATTATTATTAATGAACATAATTTTTAATGAACATATATACATAACTAGATATAGACACTTACAATTTGCTGCGACGCAGAATGTATGTTGTCGGTAAGAGTTTTCTTGTGATAATGCAGGTTGGGGGGGGGGGGGGATGCCAGACAGATCTAGAAGTAGTGGGAAGGGGGGACCAGTATGGTCAGAAGAGGGGGAATGAACCTAGGTTTGAAAAGGAAATAAAGTAGAAGAAAAAGGCGAAAAGATCGCATTGTTTGAGTGGGGAGTAGGTATGAGGTGTAGTTTAAAATAAGCTGAATTGAGTTTTAACCCTTCAGGGCTATTTATTTTTTTGGTTAAAAGTGATAGAAGGTTTTCTATTGTGTTTGATCAGTAGTGTGATCTATATATACATTTTTTTTTTGTAACAAAGAACGGAGAACAAGTAACAAGAACGAGAACAAAGAACAAGAACAAGTAATTATAAGTACTTACAATTATATAATATTTACAAAGTAGATTTAAAGCCGCTTGAAACTTCGTTCTCTCCCCCCGAATGTGGTTACTGGGGCTCCTCCTCTTCGCCACACCCGGGGTACTGAGAGTAGCGTAGGGTGGGTTAAAAGACTATTGTTACAAATTTTGATAGTTTTCAACCCTCGGACCATTGTGGTTCTCTCCCACGAGTGGGTTAATGAGGTTCCTCCTCTTCACCACACTCGTGTACTGGGAGAAATGAGTTGTTGAATCGAATAAGCAGTAAGCATGCGACATGAGGTTCTCTCCCAACGGCTGTGGCTACTGAGGCAACGTCCCTTTTCACCACAACCGCGTACTGGGAGAAACGTGTTTTGGTAAATAAAAATTTATTACGTACATAGGTTATTACTAAAAAATGAAGAATATGATGCATGAAAAAAGAAAATATATAGTCGTCTTAGTCAGTCTTATTTGTATAATGGAATGGGTGGATCTGATAGTGCTATTTTTTTGCTAATTGGAAAATGTGATTTTTTGATGTGGAATTGATTGGTTTGGATTGGGAAACTATTGTAAAGAGTTGGGTTGTTTATTTGAATTTTGTTCCAGATATTGTCTGCGAGATTGTGGAGATGTATGTTGATGGGGTCTAGATTGGTTTGTTGGTGAAGAGTTTGAGATGGGATTTTGTCTATTAATCTATTGCCTGTAATGAATCGGATTGCTTTGTTCTGTAGTCGTTGGAATTGTGTCATTTGTGTTTTTGAGATGGTGTGAAGGGGAATGGTGGGGTAGAGGAGGGTGGATCGGACTGTTGCTGTGTAGAAGTATTTTTTAGTGTGTTGGCTAAGGTCCCTAAATCTATATAGTTTGCCGAGTCGATTTTGTGCTATTGCTTTCCTTTGTGCTATTTGTGGTGTGAACCCTAGTCTATTAATTGTTAACCCTAATACTTTCCCTTCCCTTTTGTATGGCACTACTGTTTCCCCTATGTCTACTATTGTTGTCTTTTTCCTACCTATATTGATCAAATTAAATTTCCCTACATTTGTCCTTATTTTCCATCGTTGTTCATAGTCGTTGATTTGTCGTATTGCACGTTCTGTCAGTTTCCCTAAGTATCTAAAATTGTCCCTAGTTGAAATAATTTGTGTAATGTCGTCAGCAATTAATATATAGTCAGTCTTGGGTATTGGGTCAGGTATGTCGTGAGTGAAGTAACTGTAAAGAGTTGGGGAGAGACAGGCGCCCTGGGGGACGCCTGTCTTTAAGGGGAATTCCGGTCCTACGTGTTTGCCTATTCTTATTGATTCATATCGGTCGTCGAGGTAGTTGCATAAAGTCTTCGTCATACAGTCATCAAGTCCTAGTAAAGTTATTCTAAATTTGAGTCCATTGTGCCAGACCTTATCAAAGGCCTTGGCAACGTCCTTAAATACTAAGTCGATGTTGTTCCCTAACCTAATGTCCCTAGAAATTGTTTCATTTAAAGTCGCTAAAGCTGTATGTGTTCCCCTATGAGCCCTAAATCCATGTTGATATTTGATTTAGGAATAAGGATCATGATTGCTTTTTTGTAAGGTTTGGGAAAGTAGCCTAATGAAATGGAAAGGTTGAATATTGATATGAGTGCTATGGTCATATTTGGGGGTAAATTTTGTAATTGAAGAAGTTTTATTTTACTGGGTCCTGGTGCTTTATTTTTAAATGTCTTGAGAGTCTTCTTGTATTCTTCTATTGTGATTGGTGGAAATGATTGTTGGAGTCTATTAATGTCGGCGGTGTCAAATGGTGATACTATTTCGTCTATTGTAGACATGTGTTGTTCAATTTCGTTGGTAAAGTCGTTGTCTTGCTGTCCGTCGTCCGTAAAAATTTGTAAAAAATGCTGCCTAAAAATGTGTTCTTTTTCATTGTCTGAGTTGTATTTTTGTCCGTTGTCGTCTGTTAAATATGGTGCTGTTTGTTTGTTGTTTCCTTGTAATCGTTTGATTGTCTTCCAAAATTTACTGGGGTCGTCTTCTAAATCTAAGTCATTAATAAGTTGTTCCCATGTCGTAGCCCGTTTGTCCCTATAAACTTGTTGAATGGTAGTCTGTAGTCTGTGCATTTGCCTGTATTTGTCTATTGATGGTCCGTATATTGTAATATTATCTAGTAATCTATTGTAGTCAGCTTGGAGTTGTAAAATTGTGTTGTCTGGTCGAACTCCGGGTATTGCTCTTTTGTAAATTGTTGGTGTGGTTTGATTTGTTGCGTTAGTGATTGCGTCAGTCCATTTGTATATATAGTCGTCGATGTCGATTGTAGTTGCGTCGTGTTTCATATCTAAGTTAAAGTTCGATAAAATTGTCTTATGCATGTCCCAGTTGGTTTTATGAAATTGTTGTCGAGGTTTGATAGGGTAATGAATGAGTGATGTTGATAATTTAGCTATGATGGGGATATGGTCTGAAGGGGTTAGGGGGCCTGGTGCAAGATGGAGATCATAATGGAATGTACTATTAGTTAAAACAATGTCTGGGGTCCCACTGCCTGTGGGACCTATGAAAGTCGGAAAATCTGGTCCATGGTGGGTTAGGTTGTATTTTTGCATTATTTTAATTAATTGTCTGCCCGTGTTGTTTGCCCTTCTGTTGTTGAGTCCAAAATGTCGTGCGTTTAAGTCTGCTATTATTATCGTCGGTCTGTCGTCATGTAATAGTGTGTGAAAGTCAATGTAATTTAAAAAGTCGTCTCTAGGTGGATTGTAAGTCGTCGCTATCGTAATGTTGCCTTGTATTGTTTCTATTGTAATGGCTAGTAAGTCCGTATGAAAATTGTCGTGTAGTCTGTAAGTTAAATTTTTCCTAATGGCTATTGCTGATCCGCTATTGTTTTCGTCTTTTTTGTTGCTATATATGGTGTTGTAGTTAAATATTTTTAAGCTATTGCCTGATTTAATGGAGTGTTCGTTGATTAAAATTACGTCTGGATTGATATTATTGTAAATGTTTGAGAGAGCAAATCTGTTAGTTGTCCAATTTCGTACATTATGCTGTATAATAGTAAGTCATAAATATTAAGTCTGTCAGTCATTAGTAATTTAGAAAGAATATGTTAGTCCTTTTATTGTATTCGTCGTGGTCAAGAAGTTGTATTATATCATGTCTATGGAATGTCGTGCCTTTGTTTGTCTTTAGTTCTTTTATCAAAATTGTTGGATAAGCCCTGTCTATTACCCCTATTTTAATTTTCCCCTGTGACAGTAGTTGATATAAGTCGAAGTCAGAAGTCGTTTCGTCGATAACTGAATTGTTAGTTGTTGCGTCCATGTATATGTAATATGTTTCGTCTGGTTTTGTGTGAGCGTTGTCTATAGAATGTATTTTGTGGGATGTGATTGTATTTGATCTAGTATGTTTTTCGGATATGGATTGAGTTCGTTGTCTATTGCGGGATCGGTCGTCTTGTCTTTGTGGTTGTGGTGAAGGTAGGTCTGTTCTGTCTTCTTTTGCAGTCTTTTGTTTTTGTGGTGGGGGTTGGTCATTGGTAGTTGGAGGGGTTGTTTTATGTCTCTTTTTAGTCTTTTTTGATTTTGGTTTTGTTGAGGGTCCGTCGTCAGTGTCAGTTGAGGGTATATTGTCAGTTTCCATGCGTTGGGTCGTCGAGTCGTCAGATCTATCAAAGTATATATTTAGTATTTCTTGCGAGTCACGGTCGGGAAATTTGGCGTCAATGTCGTAATTTAGTTTTAGAGATTCGGAGAGTGTTTCTTCGAATCTCTTTTTTCCGGCTAATGTGGCTATATGTGCTTCTAAAATAAGTGCTATTAGTTTAATGTCCATGTTTGATGATAAATTTATTTGTTTTGGTTGTGTGTTTTCGACTGTTGTTTTGACTATTTTTGCATATGTAGCATTTTCAGTTATTTGTTGTTGTTGTTTGTGATTTGAATCTATTGTCTTTATGGTTTCTTTTCTGTATGGGCAACTGGCTGCTAGGGTTCTATGGGGTTGATTACAGTTGAGACAGGATTTGTGGGGGGATTTGCAGTCTATGTGGGTATGGCCTTCATTAGCGCATTCTGAACAAACTATTTTAGTGGAGGTGCATTCTTTAGTGATATGGCTATTGAATTTGTAGCATTTTTAGCATATTAAGATGTGGGTTAATTTTTCTATGGAACATTGGTGGGGGGAAATGCGGGTGTTGAAAAGTAGTAGTCCATCTGTGATAATTCTATTGGCCATTGCAGTATCTTGTAATTGGAGTTTTAGAACGTGTGTGTTTTGTTTGATTTTGGTAACCTCCCTGACCTGGAGCCAAGGGTGGTTTCGTTCAAGCTCGGCCTTCAGCTCGTCAGCTGTTCGACTGCCGACCGAATGGTCGAGCTGTCGAACGAACACAGACCTCTTGGCTCTCAGTTCAGGGGGAATAGATGGTTCGAGATTGATAGTACGGAGGGACTGGATGGAAGCGGGAGTGAGGAGTTTGTCTATATTTTCTTGCTTGTCAGTGTGGGCATAAAAACCATTGTGAGTGTCTTTGATTCGGGTTAGGGGGGTGTCTATGTCTCTGAAAGTAATTCTAAATATTTGTTCATGTGTTGTTGGGGTATTGGGATTAATTTTCCTAAGTAGTATTTTGTAGTTTTTTCTGTTTGAGTTGGAGGGTGTGGGGCCACTAGGGCCCCTGTTGTATTGTCCTAACATGTCCTACCTACCTAATAACAGTAAATGTGTAACCTACCTAGTAATAAATAATCATGTGACCTACTTAAAGGGTAGTGATACACTACCACTATAATTATGTAAATATGAAAATAAGTAACAAAATACAAGGGACTTGTTACAATCTTGTGGTTAACGGGGCCCCAAGCGGAAAGGAGGCAGCACCCTAAAGAGGATAGACAAAGGAGAAAAATACATACAAAACTCGAAAAAAGAGATAAAGAAAATAGACTAACAGAATAAAGACGAAAACCCTATATAATTTTTTTGGGGTTTTTAAGTTTTATCCTACCTAAATAAAAAATGGCTAAACTAAGCTATGCCATCACGTGACACGAGGTTTAACTAACCGGTGGCCCAAGTCGCCAATGGCAGTGAGTAGGCAGGGCTCTGCCCCGCCCCCTCGGGAGACGTCACGCAGTGGAAAGGAATAGAGGCAATAAGAATAAAAAGCGCTGGTCCTTCCATTTGCCTAGGGCCCCGTGTGGGCGCTTAGCAAATCATTAAATTCCCGAGACTACTGATTTAATATGAATTATATACATAAAAATCAGCGTCAGTAGGAAATATGAGAGAGCAATTTGAATTAGCGGCAATAATAACAATCCTAAGAGAGTTTATAAAGTGCAACGGTGAGAGCGTTCACATTAGACAACCTTCCTCTGAGAGATCTGTTTTATGACTGATCTATCATCATGCAGATTGGGAGATGAACTCTGGCTTATATATAGTTGACGTTAGGCCTAACTTTGCGTGTTCACACGGTTCTACGCCAAGGAATAATAACTAAAAGGTATGGAAAAGGATCACTAAAGTTATACTTTTATGATCTACATAAATATATGACCTTTAAATCATTTTAATCCATGGTGACATTAATGCCCTGAGACTATTTATTATAGAAATCACTAATTTTGAGCCAAAGGAAAAATAATTCAATTAATTATTGTATAATTATTAATATTTATGTTTATTAAATCTTTTTTACCATGTTTCTGATTGCTTAATATTACCTAAATTAATCAAAAGAAACTATGATAAGATACTTTCAACATGAATTTGAAATACGAGTGACAATACAAAATACCAACGTCTGTGACGTCACGAGGGCGGTCATACCTTGTAGAGTTAATATACCATGGTTCTACGCATCCTAATTCGACAAAATCTTCTTCCGGTCTATTGTTTCTTTACTGTCCAGTGTCCACAAATGTAACCGGTTACAACACTGATCTAAGTAAGATAATATTCACATCGTCATTACATCGTCAGTTACGCATAAAAATGCTATATATGGTATACAAAATATATGTGTTTTTTTTCAGACCTTTTAAAAGTTATTTGATTAGAAAAACTGTCATATCACCATATGACGGAAATTCACTATCACTATCGTAACACTGGGAACCATTTTTCTTGCCTCTCCTTCAATTATTATACTTGTCGAGTATTGGAACCTCACGAATGTGGTGTGTGGTACAAATTAAATTATGTTTGCTCGAAATGTATTCTATTAATACTTTTATATGGATTTGCTTTTGAATATTGTATTGACTTGGAATTTTCACAGCCTTCCGACTTTGAGTGATATTGTAATTGAAAAATATTTTATCAGTGAAGATGCTTCAATGTATCAAATTTGCCACCAATTTTTTTTTTTTTGTTGCGTTCAAACATCTGTTGCATACCAGTTACAAGGTTCCAAATTTTGTTTTCATCTATAGTAGAGCTCATCCACTGTCTTTCTTTTTCTCTCCTCTTCAAGTACCTACATTGTTCTTCTAATTTTTTTCTCTTCCACATTCCTTCACAAAGTGGACCATCCTCTCTTCCTCCACATTCACCTCCTTTCACCCAAATCCAAGCAGTTCGTACAGCCCTAACCCAACTCATCAGGTGAAGGACTTTTGTCAATAGCCGTCTTCTCCTTCTTGTACATCTAATAAAATCACACACATTCCTATCTACTTCTCTTGCAATTCGACACTCAATTTACGTTAAGTCTGCATATTCGAAGCCAAGGAAGAAATAGTGTAGAAAATAAATAAATTTTAATTAATAGCTTTCTTGCTCATACTCGGGACAGAGTTTGAAGAGATGGGAAGAAACTTTTTTATATGGATATTTAAAACAATATAACTAAATCAGATAATATTTTCTTTTCGAACAAAAAAATATAGCCACATATATAAAATTATATTGTGTATCATAAACTACTGTACTATTACTGTGGGTCCGTAGGGATTAAATTTTTTATTGGTTTTACAAAACACTCTCTCTCTCTCTCTGCGTTCCTTATTGTCCTCTATATCGGCCATTAAATCAGGATTGGGAGAATTTTATTTTAATTTGAGCATCGATATATATAAATACTTTGTTCATCTAGAATCTAGATCTTTCCATGTATCTACACATGATAGGTATAATTATTTTAAAAGTATATTTACAGAGCTACATAGCATGGTATGTAATTATTACATTAAATACTATTTGATTAATACATTATAGTGTATGTAATGAATAGTCACAAGGATGTAACTCTTTCTGTGATGTTAATTATAGTAACACTACTGGATTTTCCCGTTAAAAATAACATCTTACATATTTGATTAATTTTCCTATCCACACTTCTGGTCTGTGTCCTCAGATTCAACTAAAGTTATCAATTTAATAATGACGATAATATTATATCATTGAGCATATAATTTTTAATGACAGAGTGTTGTGTTCATTATTACAGTAGTAATTCAGTTTGTGTTCCATTGTAACGGTTAGCTAGTAAGTCTTTAACGTACACTATAGCTGTGAGCTTGTGAGTTATTATCCTCGTGTTTCGGTTCCCATTCTGTATAAAGAAGAGTCACCTGTATTATCATTATTCAGATAGATAGCATTGGCGACAAGGTGAATCATAAATTATCATTGACAGTGAATTTTTCTCAAAATTTCGAATATTTGTGCCCGATATATCTCCAGTTCAGGATGTATCTGGCAACCTCAGTGCGGTGTGCGTCTTTCTAGTCGTGTATGTTTTCTCGTGTACGTTTTCGTATGAGCTGCTCTAATTTCTACCTAACATCATGGCTATTAGGCTTCGCGCACACCAAAATCGAGATGGCAATAGAGATTGCAAGATTGAACTGGTTAACACGGTAATACTATCTAGTGCGCACACTGAAAGAGAGTCCGAAGAGAGAAAGAAAGATTGAAAGTCGGACAAAGATAGAAATTGCTTCTCAAGGCACCTGTGTTTTAAGCCTGTAGTACACTGTTGCGCTCGCCATAGTGGTCGCCACAGTTTTGTTCTTTTTCTCTCTAACTCCGCCCCTTTTCTCTCTAATAGCGAAATGTTCCATTGAGAGCGCCATGAAATTGTGATCACTCACTGCGCGATAGAACCAACACCGCCACCGTGGTGTTTTTTTTTCATTTTACAAGTTATTTAAGACTTTGAATGGCTACTGCTCGAGACATTGTAGAATCTGCATGAGAAATAAGCAGGTTTTGTATAAAAAAATAATTAGCGCTTCTGTGTAGAGAGTACAGTTTTGCCATACAATCAATAGAATTTAAGAAAATTAATACTATATAGGCATGGAATTGCTTCACACAACTATCAAAAATATAATTAACTAAATATTTATTCGTGATGACATCGAATTTTGATGCTAAGATTCATTTCATAGTAAATTTTTCAATTTTCCCCAAATTTCAATGCACGATCACCGCCATATCGACTCGTGTAGTGTAATAGCAATTTTGAGAATGGTGAGTGCCATATCTGTAGAGAGAGACAACAGCGCCATGGCGAGCGCCACAGTGTAATACGGGTTTTAAGCGGTCTTCTGCTGAATGTTTGTTACCTGTCTTTCTGCAGGTTTTGGTTTTCAGCAGGAATCAATCAACGTTTAAAACCGTTTTTTTAAATCAAAATAAAACAATAAATCAATATTAATGAACAGCGCCTCATAAATTTAGGTAATGTTTCGGCTTGCATTTACTGATAATTTATTTAATTACTTTAAATTTGATATCATTTTGTTGATTTTAATCTAATTTTACATAATATAGGTAAATATTTATTAATCCTTAATTTTACATAATCTAATTATCCATTATCATTTAAATTAATTGTAAATTATTTTTTAAAGATACTTACAGCATCAATTAGAATGCTCATCTTTTTACTTTGTCAACTGTTATTCATAAACATAGGTGCTGATGACTCTCTCACGTGGTATATGATATTTATTAATCATTTCCCTAATGTTGTTTAATTTTTATTATAGTCAATGCATATTTTGTGTGGGTAGTTTGCAATTATCTTATATATATAACTCTACCACTCAGATACTTAAATCTATCTCTTTACATGTTTATCAAAATCATTAATTAACCAAAATAAAATTATTCGTTCTATATAACTCATTTATCCTACCTACCAAAATAGAACTAAACTAATTATAGTTCGGGTGGCATAACCACCACTATAGCAGCAATTTTCGAATGATTGCTATGCTAAAAACAGAACATGTCATCTCCGTAGTAAAATTAGTCATATTACACGTATCTGTCAACAAAACAAGTAAAGACATTCATCTTCTCTCATCTGCGTACATTACATGCAAGTTATTTTTAGACCTGAAAATGGCATTTGACACGGTAGACGTAAACATTTTAATGAAAAAACTCCACCACTATGGCATTAGGGACAATTTTAATAAAATTTTATCTAGTTATCTTAGCAACAGACGGCAATATGTTCAAATAAACGATTTTACCTCAGACTGTCTACACTAAATATTGGTTTGTACCAAGAGCCATTTTAAGTCCAATTTTATTCAATTTGTATTTTAGTGATGTATGTAACGTAGGTAAGGATATAGGTTTTAATTGTAATTTATTTGCTGACGATGCAGTTTTTTATTGTAGGGTTAAATGTTTAGACAGTCTTGTTTTAAAATTAAATGCTTTTATTAGGGAATTATCTCAATGGCTGGATTTTAATAAACTCACCCCTAACATTTCGAAAACTAAAATAATGATTTTTAATCCCCGTAAACAATTAACCCTCCCTGAAATATATTTTAACAGTCAAATTTTAGACCATGTTCATCATTTTAAATATCTAGGCATTTTTATTGACGATAGGCTAACTTTTAAAGAACACATGTCATTTTTATGTAATAAACTTGGTCAGGTTAAAGGTATTTTATATGCAGCAGCCCCTTATTTTAATAGAAAATCCTTAGTTTTAATGTAAAATTCCCTAGCCTACTCCCTTTTTATCCAATCTATTATAGTATATGGAAAATCTTTTAACTCTCTGCTCCAGCCATTGAGAACTATTTTAAACAGTATTTTGAGAATTATTTTATATGTAAAAAGAGATTTTAATGGTAGGTTTTACTTGTCAAATAACGATTTATATAGGAATTTAAATTTACTGAAATTTGACGATGTTTATGATTATTTTTTATTGAAATTTTTTCTCAATGCCCTATTTTTTAATACTGACATTTTTAATACCTATTTTAGAGAATATATTCCTACTCACTCATACCAAACCAGATCTACCCATTTTAATGTACCTAATTTTAGAACTGAAGCAGAAAGAAATTTTATTGTTTATAGGGCTATTCATCTTTTTAATAATATACCCGATAATTTGAAATGCCCCATGTCAGATTTTAAATTTAAAACCGTTTTTAAAGATTACTGTATGAATAAATATATTGATTAATTTTAAGCTAACCCACTGCATCGTTCTTTTGATTTCTAGTTAGTTTAGTATTTTTATCACGTTTTAATTTAGATTGATGTATATATTTTAATGTCCCACAAGTTTGTAACTTTTCTGGATTTGAATAAATAAAAAAAAATAACCCAAATGACCCACAAAAAAGTTAATTCAAATTTAAATTCGTATACTTCAATAACTATTGTAGGTACAAATTTCTTTCAAGTATCATTTTGTTAGTCGAATTTTTTTCCTAACAAAGTAAAATTTCTATAAATATTTTTTTTTATCTATTTAATAACTATTTTATTAATGGGTTGTGAAAATGGATGAGTTAATTAGTTCAGAAGACGGACAATGAAGTAAGTTCAAACACTAAATTTGCTCTCAACGTTAGGGAGTACATAAATTAGTAATTAATGTGTTAAGGGGACCGTACTTGGAAAAATCTCATATAATTTTTTTTTATCAGATGCTTTAAACACTCCCTATCAGCCACTAATAATTCGTAATAATTAAATATCTCGCCATAATTATATATGGTAAAGTACCTCCTACTCAGATCAACATACAACTCTTACAATGTTGAAGCTATGGCATTGGGGTTTTTTGCATTAGATTTTCCAGGGAATTTTCTACAAAATGATTTCATTTGAATTTTCGAATTTGTCTTCAAAACTTTTAATTTTAAAATAAATCCATTTATATATGTTCTCATTTTTTTCAAAACCAATTCGAAAATCGAAATACAAAGGAAATCCTTTTGTAGATAATCTCTTTTAGAATCAAATGCAAAAAACCCAAATGCCGTATGATCAAAATTATACAAGTTGTATGGGTTTGAAAAAAATTCTAAATACGTTCGAAATTCGAATAACTTGTGTTCTTTGGGTCTAATCGAAAATAAAAAACCAGAAGCAAAATCGATAGAGAAATCTATTTTATATCAGACTACTAAGTTTCAGAGCCGTAGCTTCATTGATAAAGATATTTTCAAAACCAAGTACGGTTCCCTTAAATTGGTTCAGTCTTATGAAAAGCCTAAGATCTCCAATAATGATAGACTTGGTAAAGATGAAAGAAAACACATCAATGTTATTTGTGAATTAAGGGATTCGAAAAATAATTAAAAAATATTTTTAATTATTGTAATGGATATATAAAATATCCATTACATCAAAAAGAAACATATATTAAAAACGAATATTAATTAATTATACATTTTGGGATTGAAATCAACTAGTGTACCCATCCGTCGAAAATGACGAAGGTAAATGATTTGGTTATGGATTTACAGTACTATTATTGGTGTAACTTAACAATCGAAACATAGTTAGAGTCTTTGGATTTAGTTATTCATTGAATAATGATAATGATTATACGTTCTGCAGTTCCTAAATGAATTTACGAATTACCTAAATTTTTCGCATTGACTTATAAATTTAATAGATGAAATACATATACTAATAACGAATAAACACATATGGATTAAAAATCATATCAATATATTCCCATGCGTGTTATGGTTACATTCCCTATTCTATTTCCTAATTACGGAAAATAAGTCACGAAATGAAGAGTTTGGTTCCAAAACGCTATAAATCCATTTTGATCAATTTGAGTTAAAATGTGTTTTCTTTACCAAGAAAGTACAAAGATGAAAACCACTATTTTCTGTTTCAATCATTCACATAGCATATTGAGGTTATAATAACATAAACAATTCAAATCCACAATACCGACGAAATACGATATTGATTTAGGTGGAAACTCATTTTTTTCAAAAGTGGCGTTTATCGCGTTTTGGAACCAAACTCTTCAAATATACAATATACATACAAAAATAACGCTATTTGCGAGAACAATAGCTGTCATAATTCAAAAACAGTAATTTTTCAGGAGAAGCATTTTAGTTCATGTAATTTACGTACATATAATGGTATATTGTAAGCACTTAGCCTCTCTAGCGGTCAACTTTTGAGCTACAATTATGAAACTTTTCTCAAAATAGTCAATATTTTAAGATTTATATGCCTATATGGATAACTCGAAAATACATGATTTTGTTTATTACGATCTTCTAGCAAATTCTGTTTGCCTAATTCTTTGCTTTTAATTCAATGTCAAAAGTGACATTTCATCGTCAATGGGGGTTTGTGGTAGCTTTCTGTTTGACGACATTTCTTCGTCCTCGGTAGATGTTGATGTACTCTTCTCCTCTAAAACCATCGAAGACATAAGTTCTTCAATTGAGAACGTTTTAGATTGCATTCTGCGGCACATTATTGCTTCGTCTCGAGATTTTAATCTGTTTTTATCAACTAATGTTTTGTTTCTCGATCTATGAGCTAAAGTAATATCTTGGTTCTTTTTATTTATGCGCTCGCGCATTTTTTCCCAAGAACCAATCACACATTGTCTCTCACGAATCTCAGACTGTGAAAATTTATCAAAGTCTGGTTTTATTCTCTCATACATATATAGAAAAATTCTATATAGATTTTCAGAAAGAAATTCACTGGTCGTGATTGATTTTCTTTCTTCAAATAAATCTTTAAATAAGTGAGCCCACATTTTCAGAGTATGTATTAAAAATTTGGGTCTTTGTGATGTATGTTTTACAACCTCACTTCTATTCTTAGTAGCTGCAAGAGCTTTATTTAACTTCATCAGTAGCTGACGATAATCTTCACCGACTAACGATAGTTTTTCTTCTAATGTGATTACACACGCGTAATCACGTCTGAATTCGGTATTCACATGAAGGCCTCGCTGGTAGAGATCTTCAAGCTGGTTTAAAGTGATTGGGCACATTTTATTTTGTTATGAAACGTTTAGAAAGTTCTCTGGGATGTTTCTAGCTTGAACGTTTAGCTGCCAGATGCGCGAGTGTTCCTTGGAATTGGATAATTTAGGCTTAATTGAATTCAGGTAACGGAAGTCAAGATAAAAGTGCAGCTGGAAGTTTCTGTGCGGTTTTTCTTATCTGAAACAAAATGAGACAATTAAAAATCTTGTAAACCATATATTGATACCATTGGATAGCATTGGTTAAAACGTTACGAGTTCAGTGTTTCGACTTATAAATCTATATAGTGTCCGAATGCCATAAGGAACATTGGGGAACCTCATGCGTAGTTACGACAATTTGCGTCTATTATTATTATATTATAACTAAAATTTTGTAAATTGATATACAGAAAAAAGCGATTTATAAATATTTTCGTATACAAATATATATGAAATAGGTGTACAGTGTGTTTTTTTCTTTTTGGAAGACTTTGATCCCCTGTCTCGGCACTAATTTCTTATAGGGTAGCTACTAGTAGAAACAGTGCGAGTGGGGATTTTTTATTGTCAGTCTTATCAACGTTCCTGAAAGCGGAACAAATACATACTATAAGTAATTATATTAAAATCTAACAAAATATGATAAACTAGGTAACATGTATTGCACAATAGAACTTACAAGTTTATGGATTTGGTGGGAACACTCTTTGTGTGCAGTGGACCTTTTAAACGGATGAATTTAATGCTTTATATTCGATTCTATCAATACCTATTAGCGACTGAAACAAATTAGAGGATGATGTAATGTTAAATATACCTATTTAAATAACCGAACTTCTAAGTATTGAACAGAACTACATACACAAAAAACAATCATTCTAGAAGAAGAAACTAGCACGAAGAAAAAATAAAAAATAGTTTAGCTTAAGAGAATGAAGAGTACACGCGACTTTGAAGAAGTAGTCGGAAGTAAAATGGACAGGTAAAGAAAATAAACGGACATAGCTATCCACCTGAGCGAAGATAGCACTGTGTGGGCCTATCTATCTACTGTCCCACCCAGTCGCATCATCAGGATTCTAACTATCCACCGTGAAAGAACCTGTGGATAGAGAACTAGCAACGAACAAATTCTTATGCTACGTAGTTACACTGTAAAAATTAGCTATGTAACACAATTATGAAGATTTAATTATAGACTAGCAGGTACTTAAAAAAGGGAAGAATTATTATGCGTCATGCATTATAGAGTGCTTATACAAAAAATTACACAGCATTAAAAGAATTTACAACATTCACATCTATTCACCAAACTCATCTCTTCATATAGACCTAGTAAATATTTAGCTGTTACACCTGTGAGCTCTTATTAGAAAATGGCTGTGTTTCACGACAACAATATAATCCATGACTTTTAGAATAAAGAACAAATAAACTGAATGTCAAAAACATGATTTAACAGAAAACTATAGAATGCAAATATTGTAAAATATTAATTAATTTTATATGTGCGCTTTTACGGCTTTACCTAAATAATAAAAAATATGAAACATATATAGAAAATTTCAATTGGGGGAAACTAAGGTAAACTTGAAAAATAATTTAAAGGCAAGCTATACCATGCTGCCGACACACCCCCACTAGGAATATTTGAGATAATAATTTAGAGGAAAGTCAGGAAACAAATATATTATTCTTGAAGATAAGGCTAGGTACTTACATTTCATGTAATACAAACTTATTTAAAACTCATTCAAAATACTTTTAAAGGCTATCTAAAGAAGGTGTTGGAAATGGCCGCCGGAATCATGTAGTCAAAGTAAACTATTATTACTGTATTATTTTCCGTGGCCCCTATTAAACAGTAAATACCCAAAATAAGAAATGAAAAGTTCGTAATTATAATTAATAATGAACATATATATACATCACTATATATACAACTTACCAGTTGTGGCGACAGAGAGTAGATGTTTACGGTATGAATTCTCGTAAGACAATGAAGGTTGAGAGATGAACTCTCGTATATTTGACGTTAGGCCTAACTGTACGTTGTCACACGGTTCTACGCATCCTATTTCGACAAAAGCTTTTTTCAGTCTATTGTCTTAATACCAACCTGTGTCAACGAATTTAACCGGTTACACCAAAGATCTATGTCAGATAATATTCACATCGTCATTACATTTGTATAATCATAAGTAACGCATAAGAATATTTGATATGGTAAACAAATGTGTTTTTTCCTCTGACATTTAAAAAAATATTTGATTAGAAAAAACTGGGATTAATTCCCAGCACCCTATTGGAGTGCACACAACGTACACGCCAATAGACTATGATGCTGCTCTTCCATTGGCTGTGACAACATGACGTTAGGAACTCTGCTAGCGTCTGTACTGCTCAATCAGTTCACAGAACTTGTGCTTCTAACAGTAATTTCGATTATTCTTTTTTAAAGTTACCACCATTGTGATCCCTTTCGTTAACGACCCTGATATTGTTGAAACTAAATAACTACTATAATAATGAACACAACACAGAGATTGTAAAGAGTTAATTCAAAAGTAACACCGTAGAGGAGTGGTTCTCAAATTTTTTTCTCTCATTTCTACCTGCACCATGTCCAAGCATCCCGAATTGCCCCTTAATGTGTATGAGAAATAGAACAGTTAAATTTCACTGAGATTATTTACTGGAGGTGGGCGTTCCGAACAAATGTTCGTCTGTGTTCAGTTTAAAAAGATTCGGACTTCCAGGTCCGGAGTGTCTTTTATTTCGAAAATCCTAATCTCCGTACCCCGTAAAAATGAACATGGCAAAATATTGGTTTTCAAGTTTCAAATTCTTCGTGGCATACTGATGTGGTGAAGCCAAAGATGGTATCGGATTTCTTGACAAAATTCAGGTCCAAGGAGGGAGATGAATTTACTTCATCTATCAGGAATTCTTAGCATTTATTCGAGTATTATACAGAGTGACCCTCAAAAAAGTGAACCAAAGTTTGAATTGATATAAATATAGTTCACGTACAATTTTTTCAGTGTCTATTTTTAAACGGAAAATACCCTAAATAAGAAATGAAAAGCTCGTAATCATAATTATTAATGAACATATATACATCACTAGATATAGACACTTACAATTTGCTGCGACGCAGAATATATGTTGTCGGTAAGAGTTTTCTTGTGATAATGCAGGTTGGGAGATGAAAACTAAATCAGATAATATTTTCTTTTCGAACAATAAAATATAGCCACATATATAAAATTATATTGTGTATCATAAACTACTGTACGATTTCTGTGGGTCCGTAGGGATTAAATTTTTTATTGGTTTTCCAAAACACTCTCTCTCTGCGTTCCTTATTGTCCTCTATATCGGCCATTAAATCAGGATTGGGAGAATTTTATTTTAATTTGATCATCGTTATATATAAATACTTTGTCCATCTAGAATCTAGATCTTTCCATGTATCTACACATGATAGGTATAATTATTTTAAAAGTATATTCACAGAGCTACATAGCATGGTATGTAATTATTACATTAAATACTATTTGATTAATAATTTATAGTGTATGTAATGAATAGTCACAAGAATGTAACTCTTTCCGTGATGTTAATTATAGTAACATTACTGGACTTGCCCGTTAAAAATATCATCTTACATATTTGAGTAATTTAACTATCACAATTCTGGTCTGTGTCCTCAGATTTAACTAAATTTATCAATTTAATAATGACGATAATATTATAGCATTGAGTATATAATTTCTAATGACTGAGTGTAGTGTTTATTATTACAGTGGTAATTTAGTTTGTGTTCCATTGTAACGGTTAGCTAGTAAGTCTTTAACGTACACTGAAGCTGTGAGTTTGTGAGTTATTCTCCTCGTGTTCCAGTTCCCATTCTGTAAAGAAGAGTCACCTGTATTATCAGTATTCAGATAGATAACATTGGCGACAAGGTGAATCATAAATTATCAGTGACAGTGAATTTTTCCCGAAATTTCTAATATTTGTGCCCGATATATCTCCAGTTCAGGAAGTAATTGGCAACCTCAGTGCGGTGTGCGTCTTTCTAGTCGTGTATGTTTTCTCGTGTACGTTTTCGTATGAGCTGCTCTAATTTCTGCCTAACATCATGGCTATTAGGCTTCGCGCACACCAAAATCGAGATGGCAATAGAGATTGCAAGATTGATTTGGTGAACACGGTAATACTATCTAGTGCGCACACTGAAAGAGAGTCCGAAGAGAGAAAGAAAGATTAAAAGACAGACAAAGATAGAAATTGCTTCGCCCCTTTTCTCTCTAATAGCGAATAATTCCATTGCGAGCGCCATGAAATTGTGATCACTCACTGCGCGATAGAACCAACACCGCCACCGTGTTAGAGGTGAGGAAATTTTCACTGAAACCTGCTAAAGAGATTTGAAATAGTGGATTTTTTTCATTTTACAAGTTATTCAAGACTTTGAATGGCTACTGCTTGAGACATTTTAGAATCTGCATGAGAAATAAGCAGGTCTTGTATAAAAAAAGAATTAGCGCTTTTGTGTAGAGTTTGCAGTGTTGCCATACAATAAATAGAATTGAAAAAAATTAATACTATGTAGGCATGGAATTGCTTCACACAACTATCAAAAAGATAATTAACTAAATATTTATTCGTGATGACATCGAATTTTGATTCTACGATTCATTTCATAGTGAATTTTTCAATTTTCCCTAAATTTCAATGCTATTACTAGTGTAGTGTAATAGCAATTTTGAGAATGGTGAGTGCCATATCTGTAGAGAGAGACAACAGCGCCATGGCGAGCGCAACAGTGCAATACGGGCTTTAAGCGGTCTTTTGCTGAATGTTTGTTACCTGTCTTTCTGCAGGTTTTGGTTTTCAGCAGGAATCAATCAACGTTTAAAACCGCTTTTTTTAATCAAAATAAAACAATAAATCAATATTAATGAACAGCGCCTCATAAATTTAGGTAATCTTTCGGCTTGCATTTACTGATAATTCATTTAACTACTTTAAATTTAATATCATTTTGTTGATTTTAATCTAATTTTACATAATATAGGTAAATATTTATTAATCCTTAATTTTACATTATTTAATTATCTATTATCATTTAAATTAATTGTAAATTATTTTTAATTACACCTAGAAAGAAGAGACAAATCACCGATCGGGAATGGTCAAAGGCCTTCGATGATTTTGTTTCAATTTACTGTAGAAATACCCCCTTGAGCTCCAGGAATAACTTTCTTATGGGAAGTTTGTCAAAGAACTGATGCATACCGGCAAAAACTGGCATATTATGACTCTAAATTTCGAAGATACCGTGAATTTTCCAGGTGTAAATGGTCCACAATAAGAGTTGATCTGCACATCAACAGCACGTTGCGGACCGACATTAGAACTCTCTCACCATCCCCTCTTGCACCAACACACCGAGTACCACCAGGGTTTTGCTTCAATTTCCACCAAAGAAATGCTCGATGTGATAAAAACCAACATTGTCGTTACAAGCAATCTTGTCCAAGGTGTATTGCACATCATCCGGCTTTGATATCTTGCAGAACTTCTTTTTCCGGTCATGCTACCAGCCCTGATTCGATGCAGACCCAGTTTCCCCATTGGACAAGACAACCAACCATGACTTCTCTCCCCACAACTGAACAGCCATTTCTCAAACGTTCTTCCAACACCAATTAAGGTTTCTGCTTTATCCACTCTGCTAACCCATTACCATGAATTTGATTATTTAATAGATGGTTTTTCAAACGGTTTTTACTTAGGTTTTGATGGAGTCGAATCAATTTCTAATGGCCTGAACAGTTCATCTATACATCATAATCCTAATGTGATTAATGAAAAAATTAAACAGGAAAAGTTTCAAAACCGAATAGAAGGCCCTTTCAACTCTCCTCCTTTTGATTATTTAAAGTATCTCCATTAGCGTTGAGAGAAAAGAAAAATTCCGGCAAATACAGGTTATTGCATAATCTATCATATCCGTATGATGATACTTCAGTTAACAAAAATATTCCTCTCGACAAATCAAAAGTAAAATACTCAACTTTAAGCTCGGCTATTAAAATAATTCAACAGTGTAACAGTGTGATATAGCGGACGCTTTTAGACTAATCCCGCTTCATCCAAGTCAATACCATCTAACCGGGTTCTTTTATGAAGGTTAATTAGTGAATAAAAATTAGGTAATTCAAACTTTTCAACGTAAAGGATCACCTCTTAGACAACATCTCCATTATTAAACTAGATTTATTGCCAGTCATATAACTATTTCTTTTATAAAATATGGATAAATGTGATTAAGTACAAAAAGGAAGTCACAAGTTTAAATTTAAACAGGGTTAACTTTGTTCAGCAACTCATTTTAAAAAATATGAATGTTTCTGTTAGGAGTAATGGAGAAAATTTCGAGTTATTTAATCCATTTCTCCTCTTAAAATTTAAACTTAATTGTGCCTTCCTTTTTGTACTTAATCTCATTTACCAATATTGTCAATATTTCATGAAATGAATAGTTATATGAATACTCTTATGAAACATGGAAAAATAAATCTGTTTTATTAATGGGGGTTTTGTTTAATAAAGATATTTTTAGTGTTTGAACTTACTTCATTGTCCGTTTTCTGAACTAATTAACGCAGCTATTTTCACAACCCATGAATAAAATAGTTATTAAATAAATAAAAATAAATAAATATTTATAGAAATTTTATTTTGTTAGGAAAAAAATTCGACTAACAAAATGATACTTGAAAGAAATCTGTACCTACAATAGTTATTGAAGTATACGAATTTAAATTTGGGTTAAATTTTTGGTGGGTCATTTGGGTTAACTCAAGGCAATTTGTAGCTGAATTAATTGAATATTTTAAATCTTCTCAAAGAAGTTTATTATAGAGGAGTTCTAATGTATGCCATAATGATATTTTGGTGCTAGGACAATTCGTCGCCGAACAATTAATCCATGTACAATTTGTTGCCGAATAATTCATCCCCGGATAATTCGTCACCGATTGAAAATAAAAGTGATATAATTTATAAATTACAAAAATAAATAAAACTTATATATATATAGAATTAAATTTTTTAGTATAATTTATTTTTTACTGAGCTGGTCATTATCGCAAATAAAAAAATGTTCAAATTTAAACAAGAAGATACTATTTTAAATGTTCATGTAGACAGTATAGGAAAACAAATGATTAACTAACATTGTTATATTATAGAAAATTATCAATATATTATAGGGTAAAAGTGCATTATACCAACCACTTATTTTGTTTAAAAAAAATAGCTCCCTCTAAATGAATGCACTTCGATCAATTATAATTATATCATAACTCTTTGGCGACGAATTCTCCGGGGACGAATTGTCCAGGCGACGAATTGTCCGGACACCGATATTTTCATTATGAATTTAGTATTAACAGCAAGAAATTCCAGGTTACTTTTTTATTAGAGACTGTACTCACAGAGTAGCTTTTCTTCATACCATAGCGTTGTCCTCAAATATTGATTTTATAAAATGACACGAGAAGTGTTTTTAACTCATTTTTCATATATTTTTATCTTGAAATCAACAAAGTGTTTTTTTTTCTTTCGGTTCCCCAATCGAGAATCACAAAAAGTGCTACGAAGAAAATATTAAAAAGCAAAATATTTGGTTTAGAAATGTTTCACAGATTTTTCCTTTATTTATTATAACTTTAAATTCCTGTTTTGTATTTTAAGGTTTCACTTACTTCTTTTCTTTTTAATCTTTGTTTACTCCTTCATTTATATCTTTATTTAATCTAATAATTGATATTTATCCATTTTCTGTTAGTAGATTTTTTTAAAGCACATTAATTATTATTAGCGACAGTTAAGAGTGAAGTCTTTGGATGTTGGTTCATAATGATACTCCCACAACAGACCTTCCTTTTCCCTACCGTTCCACTGCTCTCGTTTCATACAACTAAGGCAGATAGTGCAACATTACAGAAAATTACCTAAAACATTTCTTTTTAGAAATTTAGAACAAGAAAGCTATTAATTTATATTTATTTATTTTCTACACTATTTCTTCCTTGGCTTCGAATATGCAGACTTAACGTAAATTGAGTGTCGAATTGCAAGAGAAGTAGATGGGAATGTGTGTGATTTTATTAGATGTAGAAGACGGCTATTGACAAAAGTCCTTCACCTGATGAGTTGGGTTAGGGCTGAACGAACTGCTTGGATTCGGGTGAAAGGAGGTGAAGGTGGAGGAAGAGAGGATGGTCCACTTTGTGAAAGAATGTGGAAGAGAAAAAAATTATAAGAACAATGTAGGTACTTGAAGAGGAGAGAAAAAGAAAGACAGTGGATGAGCTCTACTATAGATGAAAACAAAATTTGGAACCTTTTCACTGGTATGCAACAGATGTTTGAACGCAACAGAAATAAAAAAAATAAAAATTGGTTGCAAATTTGATACATTGAAGCATCTTTACTGATAAAATATTTTCCAATTACAATATCACTCAAAGTCGGAAAGGCTGTGAAAATTCCAAATCAATACAATATTCAAAATCAAACCCATATAAAAGTATTAATAGAATGCATTTCGAGCAAACATAATTTAATTTGTACTACACACCACATACGTGAGGTTCCAATACTCGACAAGTATAATAATTGAAGGAAAGGCAAGAAAAATGGTTCCCAGTGTTACGATAGTGATAGTGAATTTCCGTCATATGGTGATATGACAGTTTTTCTAATCATATAACTTTTAAAATGTCTGGAAAAAAACACCTATATTTTGTATACCATATATAGCATTTTTATGCGTAACTGACGATGTAATGACGATGTGAATATTATCTAACTTAGATCAGTGTTGAAACCGGTTAAGTTTGTGGACACTGGACAGTAAAGAAACAATAGACCGGAAGAAGATTTTGTCGAATTAGGATGCGTAGAACCATGGTATATTAACTCTACAAGATATGACCGCCCTCGTGACGTCATAGACGTTGGTATTTTGTATTGTCACTCGTATTTCAAATTCATGTTGAAAGTATCTTATCATAGTTTCTTTTGATTAATTTAGGTAATATTAAGCAATCAGAAACATGGTAAATAAGATTTAATAAACATAAATATTAATAATTATACAATAATTAATTGAATTATTTTTCCTTTGGCTCAAAATTAGTGATTTCTATAATAAATAGTCTCAGGGCATTAATGTCACCATGGATTAAAATGATTTACAGGTCATATATTTATGTAGATCATAAAAGTATAACTTTAGTGGTCCTTTCCCATACCTTGTAGTTATTATTCCTTGGCGTAGAACCGTGTGTCCACGCAAAGTTAGGCCTAACGTCAACTGTATATAAACCAGAGTTCATCTCCCAACCAGCATTATCACAAGAAAACTCTTTCCGACAACATATATTCTGCGTCGCAGCAAATTGTAAGTGTCTATATCTAGTGATGTATATATGTTGATTAATAATTATGATTACGAGCTTTTCATTTCTTATTTAGGGTATTTTCCGTTTAAGAATAGACACTGAAAAAATACAGTAATAATAGTACATAAATGTACTGGAATCATAAATAGTAGTTCATGTCGGTGTGTTTAGCCTAGGGTAGGTGAGCTAAGGTAAATAAAACTTAATGTCTTGAATATAAATTTTGTATTTGAAAAGTTTACCATACATTATAGTATTTCTTTGAACAAAATTATATCAATAATTGACAAATATTGAAAACAATCATAATAAAAGAATAATTTACTATCTGTGTAATAATCTTTTTCTAACAATAAGAAAGAATATAAGAGATACAAGATGCTAATTGTAGAATATGTATAACTTCATCATACATTTAAATTATTATTATCATCGGTCAACCTCCCGCCATAGTTTTTACGCTCTCTTGAGCTTAGCCTATCAAGTCTAGTTTCGACATCTCCTGTTGCTTTTGAAGTCTCTTTGGACTTTTCCTTATCCTTTTCCATACCTTGTAGTTATTATTCCATGGCGTAGAACCCATATAATCATGCAACATTTATTATTTTATTTTACCTACCTCATATTGTGCCATTTCAATTCAATAGTTTGATAAACTATAGTCTTTCTTACGGCTCATTTATTTTGAAAAATTGAATTGAAACGAATTTGAAAATTAGATTTTTTTCATGTATACATTCCACCGTCATTGGTTAAGATTGTACGTGAACGATATTTATATCAATTCAAACTTTGGTTCACTTTTTTGAGGGTCACTCTGTATAATAATCGAATAAATGCTAAGAATTCCTGATAGATGAAGTAAATTCATCTCCCTCCTTGGACCTGAATTTTGTCAAGAGGTCCGATACCATCTTTGGCTTCACCACATCAGTATGCCACGAAGAATTTGAAACTTGAAAACCAATATTTTGCCATGTTCATTTTTACGGGATACGGTGATTGGGATTTTCGAAATAAAAGACACTCCGGACCTGGAAGTCCGAATCTTTTTAAACTGAACACAGCCGAACATTTGTTCGGAACGCCCACTTCAAGTAAATAATCTCAGTGAAATTTAATTGTTCTTTCTTTCATACACATTAAGGGGGAATTCGGGATGCTTGAACACGGTACAGGGGGAAATGAGAGAAAAAAGTTAATGTAATTTTTCGTGATTCAATTGGATCGTGTGTGGACTATATGAATAGGAAACTGATTTTAAATCTAAAAGGTATGAATTATATCAATATTTTGTGCTATGTTTGGTGTGTTAAAATTCCTATTGTTACGATAGTGAATTTCCGTCATATAGTGATATGAACTTTATACTCTGTTTATTATAGAATACAATTAATCCCAGTTTTTTCTAATCAAATATTTTTTTAAATGTCAGAGGAAAAAACACATAATTGGTTTACCATATCAAATATTCTTATGCGTTACTTATGATTATACAAATGTAATGACGATGTGAATATTATCTGACATAGATCTTTGGTTTAACCGGTTAAATTCGTTGACACAGGTTGGTATTAAGACAATAGACTGAAAAAAGCTTTTGTCGAAATAGGATGCGTAGAACCGTGTGACAACGTACAGTTAGGCCTAACGTCAAATATACAAGAGTTCATCTCTCAACCTTCATTGTCTTACGAGAATTCATACCGTAAACATCTACTCTCCGTCGATACAACTGGTAAGTTGTATATATAGTGATGTATATATATGTTCATTATTAATTATAATTACGAAATTTTCATTTCTTATTTTGGGTATTTACTGTTTAATAGGGGCCACGGAAAAAAATCCAGTAATAATAGTTTAATTTGACTACAGGATTCCGGCGTCCATTTCAAACACCTTCTTTAGATAGCCTTTAAAAGTATTTTGAATGAGTTTTAAATAAGTTTGTATTACATGAAACGTAAGTACCTAGCCTTATCTTCAAGAATAATATATTTGTTTCCTGACTTTCCTCTAAATTATTATCTCAAATATTCCTAGTGGGGGTGTGGCGGCAGCATGGTATAGCTTGCCTTTAAATTATTTTTCAAGTTTACTTTAGTTTCCCCCAATTGAAATTTTCTATACATGTTTCATATTTTTTATTATTTAGGTAAAGCCGTAAAAGCGCACATATAAAATTAATTAATATTTTACAATATTTGCATTCTATAGTTTTCTGTTAAATCATGTTTTTGACATTCAGTTTATTTGTTCTTTATTCTAAAAGTCATGGATTATATTGTTGTCGTGAAACACAGCCATTTTCTAATAAGAGCTCACAGGTGTAACAGCTAAATATTTACTAGGTCTATATGAAGAGATGAGTTTGGTGAATAGATGTGAATGTCGTAAATTCTTTTAATGCTGTGTAATTTTTTGTATAAGCACTCTATAATGCATGACGCATAATAATTCTTCCCTTTTTTAAGTACCTGCAAGTCTACAATTAAATATTCATAATTGTGTTACATAGCTAATTTTTACAGTGTAACTACGTAGCATAAGAATTTGTTCGTTGCTAGTTCTCTATCCACAGGTTCTTTCACGGTGGATAGTTAGAATCCTGATGATGCGACTGGGTGAGACAGTAGATAGAGAGCCCCACACATTGCTATCTTCGCTCAGGTGGATAGCTATGTCCGTTTATTTTCTTTACCTGTCCATTTTACTTCCGACTACTTCTTCAAAGTCGCGTGTACTCTTCATTCTCTTAAGCTAAATTATTTTTTATTTTTTCTTCGTGCTAGTTTCTTCTTCTAGAATGATTGTTTTTTGTGTATGTAGTTCTGTTCAATACTTAGAAGTTCGGTTATTTTAATAGGTATATTTAACATTACATCATCCTTTAATTTGTTTCAGTCGCTAATAGGTATTGATAGATTCGAATATAAAGCATTAAATTCATCCGTTTAAAAGGTCCACTGCACACAAAGAGTGTTCCCACCAAATCCATAAACTTGTAAGTTCTATTGTGCAATACATGTTACCTAGTTTATCATATTTTGTTAGATTTTAATGGGGGCAGGGGGTCTGATTATCAGACTAGGGGTTTTAAACATTATTGCCGATCCCCCCCTCATTGTCCCGAGGCTACCCTTAGGTAGGCCTTCTTTTTGTTATATTGTAGGTCTTAGGTTTTGTTTAGTTTAGCGCTCTTTTTCTTCAGCTTCCCTTTGTATCTCTCCTCAAATTCTTCTTCTTATTTCCTCTTCCTTCTGCCTTGCTATATCCATGGATAAGCAGACTGACTGTGTAGGTCTCTTATCCATGGGTGTCTATTCTTGCCATCCATGCGCTGGGTCGACACGGTTACCTGTGGTAGCCGAGTAGTCGACCTAGTGCATGGAGCGTACTTTCACTGTCCCCTCTTCTAAGAAGGCCTTCTTCTCTTCATGTCTCTTTGGATCACCTCGTAGTGGATAGGGACAACTTTTAAACCTTGAATATAATAATAATAATAACAATAATTGTTAGATTTTAATATAATTACTTATAGTATGTATTTGTTCCGCTTTCAGGAACGTTGTTAAGACTGACAATAAAAAATCCCCACTCGCACTGTTTCTACTAGTAGCTACCCTATAAGAAATTAGTGCCGAGACAGGGGATCAAAGTCTTCCGAAAAGAAAAAAACACACTGTACACCTATTTCATATATATTTGTATACGAAAATATTTATAAATCGCTTTTTTCTGTATATCAATTTACAAAATTTTAGTTATAATATAATAATAATAGACACAAATTGTCGTAACTGCGCAAGAGGTTCCCCAATGTTCCTTATGGCATTCGGACACTATACAGGTTTATAAGTCGAAACACTGAACTCGTAACGTTTTAACCAATGCTATCCAATGGTATCAATATATGGTTTACAAGATTTTTAATTGTCTCATTTTGTTTCAGATAAGAAAAACCGCACAGAAACTTCCAGCTTCACTTTTATCTTGACTTCCGTTACCTGAATTCAATTAAGCCTAAATTATCCAATTACAAGGATCACTCGCGCATCTGGCAGCTAAACGTTCAAGCTAGAAACATCCCAGAAAACTTTCTAAACGTTTCAAAACAAAATAAAATGTGCCCAATCACTTTAAACCAGCTTGAAGATCTCTACCAGCGAGGCCTTCATGTGAATACCGAATTCAGACGTGATTACGCGTGTGTAATCACATTAGAAGAAAAACTATCGGTAGTCGGTGAAGATTATCGTCAGCTACTGATGAAGTTAAATAAAGCTCTTGCAGCTACTAAGAATAGAAGTGAGGTTGTAAAACATACATCACAAAGACCCAAATTTTTAATACATACTCTGAAAATGTGGGCTCACTTATTTAAAGATTTATTTGAAGAAAGAAAATCAATCACGACCAGTGAATTTCTTTCTGAAAATCTATATAGAATTTTTCTATATATGTATGAGAGAATAAAACCAGACTTTGATAAATTTTCACAGTCTGACATTCGTGAGAGACAATGTGTGATTGGATCTTGGGAAAAAATGCGCGAGCGCATAAATAAAAAGAACCAAGATATTACTTTAGCTCATAGATCGAGAAACAAAACATTAGTTGATAAAAACAGATTAAAATCTCGAGACGAAGCAATAATGTGCCGCAGAATGCAATCTAAAACGTTCTCAATTGAAGAACTTATGTCTTCGATGGCTTTAGAGGAGAAGAGTACATCAACATCTACCGAGGATGAAGAAATGTCGTCAAACAGAAAGCCACCAGAAACCCCCATTGACGATGAAATGTCACTTTTGACATTGAATTAAAAGCAAGGAATTAGGCAAACAGAATTTGCTAGAAGATCGTAATAAACAAAATCATGTATTTTCGAGTTATCCATATAGGCATATAAATCTTAAAATATTGACTATTTTGAGAAAAGTTTCATAATTGTAGCTCAAAAATTGACCGCTAGAGAGGCTAAGTGCTTACAATATACCATTAAATATACGTAAATTACATGCTCTAAAATGCCTCTTCTGAAAAATTAATGTTTTTGAATTATGACAGCTAGTTTTCTCGCAAATAGCGATATTTTTGTATGTATATTGTATATTTCGTGACTTATTTTCCGTAATTAGGAAATAGAATAAGGAATGTAACCATAACACGCATGGGAATATATTGATATGATTTTTTAATCCCTATGTGTTTATTCGTTATTTGTATATGTATTTCATTTATTAAATTTATAAGTCAATGCGAAAAATTTATGTAATTCGTAAATTCATTTAAGAACTGCAGGACGTATAATCATTATCATTATTCAATGAATAACTAAATCCAAAGACTCTAACTTTGTTTCGATTGTTAAGTTACACCAATAATAGTACTGTAAATCCATAGCCAAATCATTCACCTTCGTCATTTTTGACGGATGGGTACACTAGTTAATTTCAATCCCAAAATGTATAATTAATTAATATTAGTCTTTAATATAAGTTTCTTTTTGATGTAATGGATGTTTTGTATTAAATATTTTTGAATTATTTTTCGAATCCCTTAATTCACAAATAACATTGGTTTGTTTTCTTTTATCTTGACCATGTCTATCATTATTGGAGATCTTATGCTTTTCATAAGACTGAACCAATTTAAGGGAACCGTACTTGGTTTTGAAAATATCTTTATCAATGAAGCTACGGCTCTGAAACTTAGTAGTCTGATATAAAATAGATTTCTCTATCGATTTTGCTCATGGTTTTTTTTTTCGATTAGACCCAAAGAACACAAGTTATTCGAATTTCAAGAGTATTTTGAATTTTTTTTTTCAAACCCATACAACTTGTATAATTTTGATCCTACGGCATTGGGGTTTTTTGCATTTGATTCTAAAAGAGATTATCTACAAAAGGATTTCTTTTGAATTTCGATTTTCGAATTGGTTTTGAAAAAAATGAGAACATATAAAGTGATTCATTTTAAAATTCAAAATCATGAAAACAAATTCGAAAATTCAAATGAAATCCTTTTGTAGAAAATTCCCTGGAAAATCGAATGCAAAAAACCCCAATACCGTAGCTTCAAAATTGTAAGAGTTGTACTTTGATCTGAGTAGGAGGTACTTTACCATACATGATTATGGCGAGATAATTAATTATTACGAATTAGTAGTGGCTGATAGAGTGTTTAAAGCATCTGATGAAAAAAATTATATGAGATTTTTCCAAGTACGGTCCCCTTGACACATTAATTACTAATTTATGTACTCCCTAAATTTGAGAGCAAATACTCGTGAGTGGTATCTGTTATCTTCTCCAGATTATTTCATATGATATAAGCTACCTAAAGAAAAGTTACTCTCAGGCTCTCAGTAGAACATTCAATTTTTTGATCTGATTTAGTCTCTGAAATCATCCAAATTTCAGAATCTTCCTTAGCTGAATTATGGTAGCAGAGGAATTAATTAAAGATCCCCTTTAGAAATCTGTTTCTACTTATGACAGGTTAGGTAGTTGAATAATATGTAGGTTTACATTTACTTGTTATTTAAAAGTTTTGAAACTTATTTTATCCCTCTCAAGTCGCCAGTGAGATATCTTACTTAATTTTTTTTTCTTGGAAATTCTCCAGCTATTGCAACTTTGTCCACACTTGGAAACATGGGACTACTAAATTGAATTGTTTTCCCTGTCAATTAAGAACTTGACCTTGATTAAATTGTGTATTCACATTATTTTACTTCCTAATTGTTATTCATAGACACTTGAGTTTAGCACTCAGAACTGCTGAACTAGAATCTTAACTATAGGTAGTATCTGTAGAAGACATATTTTCTACAGATATGTAAAAGAGAACAATAAAAACAAACCTGAAATCTATACTATAATATAAGTGCCACGCCGTCTGAAATAAGAGAAAAATCAAGGAAGCAGGAATTAAGAAGAAAATAAAAATTCCTCGGTATCATTGATACGGGGGTCATACTAATAATATTACTTTAAAATATAAGAGTACTCTGACCCTAAAGAGTAGAAAAAACTATAATTTTTGATAAATTAATTGGCCCACAAAAATGAGATGTTGATTCATGAAAATTGTTGTTTACTATTGAGTGTGTTCAGGTTGTGATTTTGTGAAGAATTATGATACCTGTTCATTTCTAAGAATTTAATTGAAAAAGACAACTGTATGTATTCTCCTACATTTCCAAGTATTTTGGTGAGAACAGAATGCAAAGTCCTGTTTACAGCAAGAATTTATATTTGGGCTTGATTAAGAATCTTTCTTTGTATTGTTATTTCATTCTATAAAGTTGTATCATTGTATCAAAATAGAGGATTCTTGGAAAACACTTTACTAGTTCCAGCAGTCTGGCCTCTTTAAATATGGTAACACAACCTAACAGTTTGACAAGTCACAAATGGAATGGACTCTAAGTCAAATTTTTTTAATCAGGTGCTTAGTTAGGTATAGCTCAGCTTTAGTAAGAATAATTAATCCATAGACAAATTAATTTTGTGTAAAGCACTGCTGACAATTTAATTATACTGGTTAATTAGTGAATAAAAATTAGGTAATTCAAACTTTTCAACGTAAAGGATCACCTCTTAGACAACATCTCCATTATTAAACTAGATTTATTGCCAGTCATATAACTATTCCTTTTATAAAATATGGATAAATGTGATTAAGTACAAAAAGGAAGTCACAAGTTTAAATTTAAACAGGGTTATTTAAACTCTGCGTTGAAGGTTCTTTCAGTTTTTAAGCTTTCGAACAGAAAGATTTCTATTCATCACCACCCTCCTCCTAATGATGAATAGAAATCTTTCTATTCGAAAGCTTGAAAACTGAAAAATCCTTCAACGCAGAGTTTAAATAACCTTTAATATTATGGATTTCCCTTTGAGTTTGAATCTTTTCAATGAGATAGTAAAAGTAAGCTTTAAACGCAATAGTATCTTTTAACGCAATAGTATCTTTTAACGCAATAGTATCTTTTAACGTAATAGTAAGCTTTTAACGCAATAGTATCTTTTAACGCAATAGTATCTTTTAATGCAATAGTATCTTTTAACGCAATAGTATCTTTTAATGCAATAGTATCTTTTAAAGCAATAGTATCTTTCAACGCAATAGTATCTTTTAATGCAATAGTATCTTTTAACGCAATAGTATCTTTTAACGTAATAGTAATCTTTTAACGCAATATTTTCTTCTAACGCAATAGTGTCTTTTAACGCAATAGTATCTTTTAAAACAATAGTATCTTTTAAAACAATAGTATCTTTTAAAACAATAGTATCTTTTAAAGCAATAGTATCTTTTAACGCAATAGTATCTTTTAACGCAATAGTATCTTTTAACGCAATAGTATCTTTTAACGCAATGGTATCTTTTAACGCAATAGTATCTTTTAACGCAATAGTATCTTTTAAAGCAATAGTATCTTTTAACGTAATAATATCTTTTAACGCAATAGTATCTTTTAACGCAATAGTATCTTTTAACGCAATAGTATCTTTTAACGCAATAGTATCTTTTAATGCAATAGTATCTTTTAAAGCAATAGTATCTTTTAACGCAATAGTATCTTTTAACGCAATAGTATCTTTTAACGCAATAGTATCTTTTAAAGCAATAGTATCTTTTAACGCAATAGTATCTTTTAACGTAATAGTATCTTTTAACGCAATAGTATCTTTTAACGCAATGGTATCTTTTAACGCAATAGTATCTTTTAACGCAATAGTTTCTTTTAACGCAATAGTTTCTTTTAACGCAATAGTATCTTTTAACGCAATAGTATCTTTTAACGCAATAGTATCTTTTAACGCAATAGTTTCTTTTAACGCAATAGTATCTTTTAACGCAATAGTATCATTTAACGCAATAGTATCTTTTAACTCAATAGTATCTTTTAAAGCAATAGTATCTTTTAACGCAATAGTATCTTTTAATGCAATAGTATCTTTTAAAGCAATAGTATCTTTTAACGCAATAGTATCTTTTAACGCAATAGTTTCTTTTAACGCAATAGTATCTTTTAAAGCAATAGTATCTTTTAACGCAATAGTATCTTTTAACGCAATAGTATCTTTTAACGCAATAGTATCTTTTAACGCAATAGTATCTTTTAACGCAATAGTTTCTTTTAACGCAATAGTATCTTTTAACGCAATAGTTCTTTTAACGCAATAGTATCTTTAACGCAATAGTTTCTTTTAACGCAATAGTATCTTTTAACGCAATAGTATCTTTTAACGCAATAGTTTCTTTTAACGCAATAGTATCTTTTAACGCAATAGTATCTTTTAACGCAATAGTATCTTTTAACGCAATAGTTTCTTTTAACGCAATAGTATCTTTTAACGCAATAGTTTCTTTTAACGCAATAGTATCTTTTAACGCAATAGTTTCTTTTAACGCAATAGTATCTTTTAACGCAATAGTTTCTTTTAACGCAATAGTATCTTTTAACGCAATAGTATCTTTTAACGCAATAGTTTCTTTTAAAGCAATAGTATCTTTTAACGCAATAGTATCTTTTAACGCAATAGTTTCTTTTAACGCAATAGTATCTTTTAACGCAATAGTATCTTTTAACGCAATAGTATCTTTTAACGCAATAGTATCTTTTAACGCAATAGTATCTTTTAACGCAATAGTTTCTTTTAACGCAATAGTATCTTTTAACGCAATAGTATCTTTTAACGCAATAGTTTCTTTTAACGCAATAGTATCTTTTAACGCAATAGTATCTTTTAACGCAATAGTATCTTTTAACGCAATAGTTTCTTTTAACGCAATAGTTTCTTTTAACGCAATAGTATCTTTTAACGCAATAGTTTCTTTTAACGCAATAGTATCTTTTAACGCAATAGTATCTTTTGACGCAATAGTATCTTTTAACGCAATAGTATCTTTTAATGCAATAGTATCTTTTAACGCAATAGTATCTTTTAACGCAATAGTATCTTTTAACGCAATAGTTTCTTTTAACGCAATAGTATCTTTTAAAGCAATAGTATCTTTTAACGCAATAGTATCTTTTAACGCAATAGTATCTTTTAACGCAATAGTATCTTTTAACGCAATAGTTTCTTTTAACGCAATAGTATCTTTTAACGCAATAGTATCTTTTAACGCAATAGTATCTTTTAAAGCAATAGTATCTTTTAACGCAATAGTATCTTTTAACGTAATAGTATCTTTTAACGTAATAGTATCTTTTAACGCAATAGTATCTTTTAACGCAATAGTATCTTTTAACGCAATAGTTTCTTTTAACGCAATAGTATCTTTTAACGCAATAGTATCTTTTAACGCAATAGTATCTTTTAACGCAATAGTATCTTTTAACGCAATAGTATCTTTTAACGCAATAGTATCTTTTAACGCAATAGTATCTTTTAAAGCAATAGTATCTTTTAACGCAATAGTATCTTTTAACGCAATAGTATCTTTTAACGCAATAGTATCTTTTAACGCAATAGTATCTTTTAACGCAATAGTATCTTTTAAAGTAATAGTATCTTTTAACGCAATAGTATCTTTTAACGCAATAGTATCTTTTAACGCAATAGTATCTTTTAACGCAATAGTATCTTTTAACGCAATAGTATCTTTTAACGCAATAGTATCTTTTAAAGCAATAGTATCTTTTAACGCAATAGTATCTTTTAACGCAATAGTATCTTTTAACGTAATAGTTTCTTTTAACGCAATAGTATCTTTTAACGTAATAGTATCTTTTAACGCAATAGTATCTTTTAACGCAATAGTATCTTTTAACGTAATAGTTTCTTTTAACGCAATAGTATCTTTTAACGCAATAGTTTCTTTTAACGCAATAGTATCTTTTAACGCAATAGTTTCTTTTAACGCAATAGTATCTTTTAACGCAATAGTTTCTTTTAACGCAATAGTTTCTTTTAACGCAATAGTATCTTTTAACGCAATAGTATCTTTTAACGCAATAGTATCTTTTAACGCAATAGTTTCTTTTAACGCAATAGTATCTTTTAACGCAATAGTTTCTTTTAACGCAATAGTATCTTTTAACGCAATAGTATCTTTTAACGCAATAGTATCTTTTAACGCAATAGTATCTTTTAACGCAATAGTATCTTTTAACGCAATAGTATCTTTTAACGCAATAGTATCTTTTAACGCAATAGTATCTTTTAACGCAATAGTATCTTTTAACGCAATAGTATCTTTTAACGCAATAGTATCTTTTAACGCAATAGTATCTTTTAACGCAATAGTATCTTTTAACGCAATAGTATCTTTTAACGCAATAGTATCTTTTAACGCAATAGTATCTTTTAACGCAATAGTATCTTTTAACGCAATAGTATCTTTTAACGCAATAGTATCTTTTAACGCAATAGTATCTTTTAACGCAATAGTATCTTTTAACGCAATAGTATCTTTTAACGCAATAGTTTCTTTTAACGCAATAGTTTCTTTTAACGCAATAGTATCTTTTAACGCAATAGTATCTTTTAACGCAATAGTATCTTTTAACGCAATAGTTTCTTTTAACGCAATAGTATCTTTTAACGCAATAGTTTCTTTTAACGCAATAGTATCTTTTAACGCAATAGTATCTTTTAACGCAATAGTTTCTTTTAACGCAATAGTATCTTTTAACGCAATAGTATCTTTTAACGCAATAGTATCTTTTAACGCAATAGTATCTTTTAAAGCAATAGTATCTTTTAACGCAATAGTATCTTTTAACGCAATAGTATCTTTTAACGCAATAGTATCTTTTAACGCAATAGTATCTTTTAACGCAATAGTATCTTTTAACGCAATAGTTTCTTTTAACGCAATAGTTTCTTTTAACGCAATAGTATCTTTTAACGCAATAGTTTCTTTTAACGCAATAGTATCTTTTAACGCAATAGTATCTTTTAACGCAATAGTTTCTTTTAACGCAATAGTATCTTTTAACGCAATAGTATCTTTTAACGCAATAGTATCTTTTAACGCAATAGTTTCTTTTAACGCAATAGTATCTTTTAACGCAATAGTATCTTTTAATGCAATAGTATCTTTTAAAGCAATAGTATCTTTTAACGCAATAGTATCTTTTAACGCAATAGTATCTTTTAACGCAATAGTATCTTTTAACGCAATAGTTTCTTTTAACGCAATAGTATCTTTTAACGCAATAGTATCTTTTAACGCAATAGTTTCTTTTAACGCAATAGTATCTTTTAACGCAATAGTATCTTTTAATGCAATAGTATCTTTTAAAGCAATAGTATCTTTTAACGCAATAGTATCTTTTAACGCAATAGTATCTTTTAACGCAATAGTTTCTTTTAACGCAATAGTTTCTTTTAACGCAATAGTATCTTTTAACGCAATAGTTTCTTTTAACGCAATAGTATCTTTTAATGCAATAGTATCTTTTAAAGCAATAGTATCTTTTAACGCAATAGTATCTTTTAACGCAATAGTATCTTTTAACGCAATAGTATCTTTTAACGCAATAGTTTCTTTTAACGCAATAGTTTCTTTTAACGCAATAGTATCTTTTAACGCAATAGTTTCTTTTAACGCAATAGTATCTTTTAACGCAATAGTATCTTTTAACGCAATAGTAATCTGAAAACGCAATAGTTTCTTTTAACGCAATAGTATCTTTTAATGCAATAGTATCTTTTAACGTAATAGTTAGTTCTTCTAACTCTATTCGCAATTGTTCAATTGTAACGACTAACTCCCACCTTTACTTGTTTCCAATGTCATTTATAAATTCATTTGCGGAGTGTGCCGTGGTCTATATAGGCGAGACAAGGAAACAATTAATTGGTAAGAGTTTGTCAACGTAGCGTTGTTTCCTTCAGATATCCCTTCACTGTTTTATCAAATGAAAAAAAAAAATACTTTTAATAATAATAACCATCAGTTTTCTGAAAATCATTTCAAAATTTAAGCAGCCTGCAATATTTATGATTTTAGGATATATTTTAATTATATACATTTAAAGATATATTGTTAATAGATGCATTTGAAGTTGATTAAACTAAATCAGCTGGATTACATTGTTAAGATTTTTCAAATTATATAAACTATTTTTTCAATAGAAACTAAAATATTTGAGTAATTGTTGCATGAATGTTATTTCTGGTATGATGGTGTATAAATGAAACTATTTTTAGATTATATTTTGATAGTCCAAATGAACATTATTTATATTTTTCAATTTAAAGATATGTTACATTTTGTATTGAATTTTTAAATGTATCTGAGCTCAGTATATCACACACAGACGAATTTTATGAAGAAATACTACCCATCTTTCGGTATCACAGCCACACAGAGAATCAGTTCTGTCTTCAACTCTGAAGTCCTGAGAAGAATAAACCTCTTCTGGTCTTTATATTCTTCGTTGCAAAAGAGGATCAATGTGTCACAATCTCCTCGGGATATAAAACGGAGATGATGAGATTGTAGCTCAACAGTTAGGAAGAATTTAGGCGATAAATGGATCGTAAATCTACAGACCGGTCATAAACCCAAACTCACGAATATTCTATAACTAAAAAGTACGTAGTCTTTGACTTATCAAACTATCAGTATTTACACATTTAAGAAAATAGTTAAAAGCGTATCAGTGATGTGAGTACATCTAAAGCTGTTTTCAAAGGGTTTCTCGCACCCACAATCGGATCAAAGGTTTAAGTCTTTGAGAAACCAAATCTGAACCACGACACACAATACCAAGTCTGAGCTTCGAGGTTTGAGTCGCACTGAAACCTTCAAAGTAAATGTATCAGAATTTAGTGTATTGTGAGGGATAGAAATATGATATAGAATGATTTTGTCACTCACTTTGGATATTATTTATGAATTTTATATTTCGGCTTTGACTGAAAATATATATGAATGTTCTTCAAGAATGTTAACTGTATCTCTTTGCTACTCTTCACATATTCATGTTTGTTTTTCAACATTAAACTATATTTTAAATTGTAAGCTGTTCTGAAACCTTTAAAATAGTTGCATTATCTAAATCATAAAATCCACTGAAAAATGGAATAAATAATTTAGTTCTATATCTGCCAGGGAATTAAAGAGATAATTCAAAGTATAACTATAAAAATACATTATTATTACTAATGTAAATCCTCTGAAATATCATAATAAAATAAATATAACCAATTAATTTCATATTATACCTCACGAGAACTCGCTTTACCAACATTCAACTCTAGATTTCCTTTTGTTTTTCCAGTATTGTGTTGACTGTTCCACTTAATTCTCCAAGGCAAAAGTCGCTATAATGAGCCGGCAGTTGGCGTTCAAAAGTGCAATGTTATTACAAACTAAGGCAACTACCAGTCCTAACGCCTTTACTTGATTAAACAACTAAAAGTTTAGAGTAATTTAATCCACTTTTCTACTTGTTAGTAGGTGTTAGATACCCCAGAGAGAAAGTCCTAGTGGAGTCGTAGAAGATGTAGAATAAACACCTACATGTTTTTTTCAGTTTCCTAATTGTAACTCATAGGTTTAGTTGTATAGTTTATATTTCGAATAGTAAAAATCTGATTATGTATCTAAATTATTATTATATTTAAACTGTATAAAAATAAATTCTTATCTGTCAGATATTGGCAGCCAAATGTGAATTACTGCTTTAAATTTCAATAATTCTCGTCCAACTGAAAGCAGACTTTTTTGTCTTCAGAAATTCCACTAGAAATATATTGGAGGATATGTAGCATTTTGGTCTTCGCATAATTCAACTTCTCATCGTTTATTCCCTCTATGCTTTCCGCTTATTTATTATTCCCTTATTAATTCCCACAAATTCTTTGTAAATAGCATCTGCGTGTATTTCTTTCGGCCTCAGAGGTCCTGAAGGCCTCGAGAATTGAGGCCTAATGGATAGGAGGCCGTTAAGATTGCCTCGATAGCAGAGGCCAATAAATTTGGTCACAGAGATAATTCTTGTAGTCCAAAGAGTAACTATGTTTTCCCGATGCAAATCTCAGTACGTAAAGTTTTCAAAGGTCTTTACGACGGATGATGGAAATCACGCGGTCCTGAGAGAGAGAGAGACGGGACGTCATTTCCTTTTCGGTCGTAGGAAGTCATTCGAAACAATTTAGTTTCTTCGAAGAGATATTCTTTGTGCTGTAAAATAAAAGAGTGTAACCATTGTAGAGAGCATCAGGACAGTCTGAAGAGAGTTAAGTAGCGTCACGGAATGACTTTAATTATCACATTATTCTCTCTCGCCTATAAACTATTGGGGAAAACTTCCGGGAAATAGGAAATGATTTTAGTGGAATGAGGATCACTGAACAGCGATAGGAAGCATTAAAATAATTTAATAGTATAATATCAATAACTAACTACAAAGTAATGCAGCCTTTCTATCTTCAGTTACACATTCGGTTACAGTTATTATTAGTTGGTGAGGTTAATAAAATGTATTTGTTTAACCATATCAATGGCTGTATTACTCACTTCTTTATACCTTTATTTTCTCTTTTATGATTTCCGGAAAATAATAATTGTCATTGTCTATTGTTTATGACTTACTATGATAAAAGAAAACCTTTCATTGTTTTGAATATTTTCTTATCATTCTCATACTATCATTTCTATTTTATTATTAATAAACGTATTTGTATATAAAAAATTAGTTATCATGAACATTATTTGTAGACTTGTGAGTTAAAAAATGACGGGCTATAAATTTTTGGTTACTGTTTTTTTAAATACTCGGATTTTTTTGTTATCCAAATTAATATTTTGTTCAGATTTCGGTCATTAAGATTAAGTAGTGTATAACCCGTTGAAAATTGTGGACTATAATGATTTATATTTATACGAATTGTTGAAATAAAATTCTGTATTTGTTAAATACATTTTTTTTATTTCTGAATTATTTGGTAATTCGGATTTTTTGTAATATCATTTTACTGCAATTTTTATTTTCTTGTAATCCCTGAATTTTTAAAATATCGTTTCTTTGTATCACGAAATTTCTTTGGAAAAATCATTTTTTTTTATAAAATCTCGATTTTTCAAATCCCGTTTTTCTGAATTCGAAATTTTGAAATTTCTGTTTTTTTTTTTGACATATTGGATTTCCTAATTCCATTATTTTATATCTTGTTTTTTTGTACATATCTCAGAATTTTTGTAACCCGTATTTTTTCTTTTATCTCTCTTTCTTTTTTTTTACTATCCTGACGATTACTTTAGTTACAGAATTATATCGTATTTTGAATGTTAAAGCAGACATTTTTTACAACCAACCGACTAACCAACCAACAGACAAGGATACACTGTATATATCATATACCCAGGAAGCAAGGATTTATTCCTGGGATATTAAGGGAATATCCCAGGAATATATCCTTCTTCCCAGGGTTATTCTCATAATATCCCAGGAATAATGCTTGCTACCTGGGTAGGATGATGAACCATTCAGCACTCTAATATCCATTCACGTTGTTATATAATTAATAATTGATAAATTGTATAACATTGAAATAATATAGGTTTGAATACTTATAAAATATTTAAAAATGAAAAGATTTAAATTTTTTTCATTCTCCGTAGATTTATATCTCGGTTAATTTTCTTGATTATTACCTTTAAAATTTTAAATAAACGACAGTAACAAATGATTTCTAATGTTCGACTATATTCTAAATTTAGTTACAATATAATATATAAATTCTGAAATTAGTTTAAAATATACTTATAAGTACTAAGTACCTAATAATAAACATCGAATACTACTTATTTCTACAGTTCTGAATTTTACGTCACTCATTCGAAGTACAATCAAAAGCCAATCCAATTTGCATCAACTGTTTCCGAGGTCCGAATTTAGAATCTTTACTGTGAAACTTTAATTAATTTTAGAAAGTTTATGAGTCGCGTAATCGTGAATTAATTTTGGAGATTGTGAAATGATGAATATTGTATAACTTGTGTGTTGCGTTAATTATTTAAAGAATCTGATAACATTGTGTTCGAAAACTAAACTTAGGCAGAACGTTATTAAATATGAAGTAATTTAATACATTGTTTCATTTAATTCATTCATTTTCTTCATTACAGAATATTTAAATAGTAACGTTCTAAATTATACTAAAATTTTATCTTATATATGCAAATAATAATACGCATTAAAACTGAGTGAATTTAATATCGTTTTCTTTCCGGCTATGCAATAACAAGTGAATAAATATCACAGACCGTTCCAAACTAAGAGTAAATATATAAGAATTATTATATATAAAGAATGCCTAGATTTAGGATAGATATAAATAAATTGTGAATAGTTATTAGTATATAACTTAATGGAAAATTATATCTCATATACTCTAATTAGAGAGATATTCACAGATCTGGATATTTCTCTGGCAAAATGGTGTCTTATATTTCCATTTAATATTCATGCTGTATTATCTGTTTAAGAGGCCGTACACACGCAGAGTTTTTTAAATCTTCCCACCAGACTTTTTGCTAAGCTCCTCCACTTTTTCCGCAAGATTTTTGGATCATATAAGGAAAAAACGATATAATTGTTATTTATTTCAGTTGGTATCCATGATACCTGCAGATATCATGGATACCAACTAAAATAAATAATTATTGTACCATTTTTTCTTATATTCTCGTGGAAAAAGTAGGAGGAGCTTGGATAAAAGTCTGGTGGAAAGACTTAAAAAACATTGCGTGTGTACGGCCCTTTAGCTGCGAAATGAATCCTTTGACGTCTGTTGTCGCCAATAGACTGAAGTGTTCTGTTCGCTCCAGATGTCAGACCAGAACTTTTAGGAATGGGAATTGTGACAGATAGAGGAGACTAAAAGTACCAGATGGGTATTAACTGAAGGCAAAATTAGTGTGTTGGTGCAACTGTTTCAATGTACAAGTAGTGCTGTTAATTGATAAATAACTACACTTTGTATTAATTTTCAACTGAAAATATTAATTTGATGGAAATTGCATTTATTTATTAGTTGCATTTTCCTGATTGAGACATAAGTATTAATATTTTTCCAAACTCAAATAGGGTACAGTTTTATGTTCCTGTGACTCCTTTCTCTTCCACTTTATTTTGTATCTCTTGTTCTTCTTTATTTTGCATCTCTTTCTCTTCTTTAAGTAACAACAGTGAGATATTCTGTGCAATTTATTTGTCACAGCGAGACTATTTGTTTTGTTTCCTCTAAGAAGCCACCATTCATTCAGAGTGTATCTTCTTCTGTCTTCGAACAGACACTTTTCAAAATGAAACAAATGATCTGTGGTACAGTTTCTCATTTCTGTCAAAATCTTCTTTCAGGACAACAAATTACACTCCAAAATTTAAACTTCACGTTATTTCTCAATTTATTTCTATAGCATGAAATATGTAAATGATATAAAATAGTGAATTTAAAATTGTTATGGGGTCCGTTACAGGGAGAGATGAAAATGGGTACAAGAGACTTCGAGTAAATATGTTAAGTTGAATGACCGCCACAGCAGCATTCAATAACTTATCAAATGTTCTCTGGAGCAGAAAAAATACTTTTCCTAGTTTATAGTACAGGGTGTTTCAGAAGAAAGGCAACAGAATTATTTTATCGTTAATAATTTACTATAGCGTTTCTGGGTCCTTCGCCGAACGACACTTTTCTTCCCAACAACTTACCAATTTCTTTTAGCAAAATAAGGTATACTTATTTTATAATAAAAATCAGTAAAGTCAAGTATACCAAACCCCCATAACTGGACCGTTAACTTTATCTTAGGCTAGGCGCTATATTTCACTATATCCTATCCTATAGTTTAAAAAAATCGGCCAAGGTTTCGTTCGGCGAAAGTGTTTACGGCGAAAGATCCGGTCATCATTATAAACCATGTATGCAAATAACTTGCAAACCAGATTTTTATTGCCTTGTAGCTGCATTAATTAGGGTGACTGGAAACAGGATTACTTTCATCATAACTTTTGTCCATAGAAGCGGTGAGCAAAAGCCAATTCTCCACCCAAGAAGGCAATAGTCACTAACTATCATTTCTTCGGTTGCTTTTATTACGAGACACCCTGTATATTATTGTTTTATTTCCCACCTTTAAACGTGCGGAAATAAATACATATAACATATAATTATCGGTTATCTTTTCTGTTATTTACAAACTATAAATAATTTGTTGATATTTTTTTTCCAGATCTAATTACGAATCTACTTTTTTATATCATTGCAGCACTTAATTCCAACCGTAAACTGAAATTTCAGAGGTTTTAATGGAAAAGGAAATGCTGACAAGGTTCTTCCATTGCTTTTTTTGGTGATTTAAATTATTCATCGTATTCTTGAATAGAGTATAGTTCGTAACCGGTCTTCGAATAGTCAATAGTCATGTTCAATAGTCATATTCAATAGTCATATTCAATTGTCATATTCAATAGTCATATTCAATAGTCATGTTCAATAGTCATGTTCAATAGTCATGTTCAATAGTCATGTTCAATAGTCATGTTCAATAGTCATGTTCAATAGTCATGTTCAATAGTCATGTTCAATAGTCATGTTCAATAGTCATGTTCAATAGTCATGTTCAATAGTCATGTTCAATAGTCCTATTCAATAGTCATGTTCAATGTCATGGTTAAATAAAAAAGTTATCTACATTTACTAATTTTATTAGAATTCATGGAAAATTTTCTTAGTCTAAACAATGGAGCGAGTATAAGGTTTTTACAAAGCATTATTAATTTATTTATTATTATATAAAAATGTGCACAGATCTCCATGCATGGGAAAATGTTCCTAAAAAGGTAGTGCTACTTATTTTAAACCTTAAAAAGTATAATGGAAACACTCGTTAATAATTGTGTCAAAATTTGATGTGATTAATTTATTTTAAAATGAACCAGAAATTAATCTTAATTTAACCATTTTTTGTTATTTAATCTTATTCATTCATATGCTTTAAGTTAGAATACATTTGAATTAGGCTATACTTAACTTATTAATATTAAATAAACTAATATATAAATAGTTTTTTTCGTCTAATTTTGTTGAAAAAGGATATCGTTAAAAATGCATATGATTCATATAATTAAAATGACAAAACTACTTTTTTAATCAATATATTATTTGAAAATGAAACTATGAAAACTATGAAATTAATTATAGAGAATAAATTTCAATCCGTTAAATACATTGTAACAAAAACTTTTTGAAAAGATGACGGGTGAAGGAACAACAATTGCCAAACACGAATTTAACACGGAAAAATAATTTTATAGAGAAGTTTTCTATAAATAATTTTATATTCATATTTGAAGCGCTTTTTATTACCAACTAATTAAAGTTTTCATCCGGTATTTAGTACACATCTGGTAATTGTGATTTTACCCTCAATTTTCCGCCATCTCTCATATTTTGTCAAATGTTTTTTAAAATACAATATCATATTATGAAATCATAAATCACTATGAAATCATATTATGATATGTAATCATATTATGATATGAAATCATATTATGATATGAAATCATATTATGATATGAAATCATATTATGATATGAAATCATATTATGATATGAAATCATATTATGATATGAAATCATATTATGATATGAAATCATATTATGATCATATATTCTTGAATTGTGAAGTATTGGTTCCTTCATAATTCAGGGTCACTTCAAAGCTCAGGGACACTGATAGTTTTCTATGATTAAAATCTTGGAGAAAACTATAGTCTCAGTGGGATAACAGTGACGAAATATCTTGACGTATATCGTTTTCTTTAATTTAAAACATATAAAATACTACAAACTCATTACTCAAGTGCTCCATAACTCAGAACTCCATAACTCAGGTGTTTTACTGTACTTATTTAGAATGTGGAAATGTGAGTGAAAAACTGGTAGTGAACTCCTTAGATTTATAATGCAATAGAATATCATTACTTTCTAACTGATTTGCTTTGCTATTTGATAAGTAAATGTGCTAGGAGGTATTGAACTGTTTATACATCATTAGTATGCTATTTGACTATAAGTTTAATATTCAAGTAACGAAGCATTTCATCAAGAATTATCTGATTGTTGTGTACCTAAGTTATAATATTTCAAACTGAACGTACAAAAATCATTACAAAGATTGCACTAATACGTTATTTTTAGGGGTTATTATAACAAATGTAATTATGTTGTAATTATAATTTGTAACATTAATATCATAATAAAAAATTTATTATTAATTTTTCAAAATTCATAAATTTTCAAACACATTTCATTGCCGTGAATTTATCCACTGTTTACATTATTTTTTTTCATTAAAAAATTGTCTGGATAATAAATATTCACCCGAAGACACGTACACACGTGATAACTTTTGTTTTAAAGTTTCAAGAATATCCTAAAATTTACAGGTTTAATTTTATTTACTTTTTGCCTTTTCAAACATTCTAAAGAACTCGAAAAAGAAAAAGTGTGCGAATACATAGAGACATTTTGGATTAATTTTTTCCTAATTTACTTCTATTCCAAGTATCAAAATGTTTAAAATACTCTAATTATTAATTCAATTCACTTTAATAAATTTCTAGCTACCGAAAAATGGTAATAATTTTAATTGAGATACAAATAAGGCATAGAGAATATATAATATTCGTGAAGGGTCTCAGTTGTATGGTAGATCCTTTACCGTACTTGCCCTTTAATATTTTTAACTTTCTTAATTTAAATCAATAGTAATAATTCCATAAATCATAAATCTATGGGGTGAGTTATGAATTATCGGTCAGTACTACATTTTGGTCATATAAGAAAAAACAATAACAAAATTGTTATTATTACACAGTGTTATTTAATAATCATTTTTTATAGTTTTTTTGGATCAGGTGTACTTATTAGCCCTAAGGGCTAATCCACACCATCGCTCCGCTCACGCTCCAGTCACGGTCCGGTCCAATATTCTTTAATGCATTTCACGTAGAGCATCCACACTGGCAGTGCCGGTCAGGTCACGCTCCAGTCACGCTCCGGTCACGATCCAATCCAAAGATATTTTGACTGGAGCATGATCGGACCGTGAGCGGAGCGGCACTGCCAGTGTGTATTAGCAACGCTCCAGTCACGGTCCAGTTTTATTATTTGCTTGCTTTTTCTTGAATATTACTATACATATATATATATATAGTAATATGTCACACCGATTTCGCTGCGCAATCTATTTATCAATCGTTCTTGCAGCCATCGACCGATAGCGCAACCATCTATCGATTGTTGTGCGTTCTAATGATAAGATTATTTTAGTTTATGCATCTAATTGGCAAATTTTGTCGCATATATCGATCAATAGCTGAACTATCGATCGATTCTGCGCGTTCGAATAATAGGGAATTTTTTGGTTTATGCAATTAATTGTCTTCTTTTTATTGGAAATATATTGTCTTTTTAATAAAACAAAAAAATTGTTACATTTCATAGGGTAACCATCAATCGATTGATGATTACCATATGAAATGTAACAATTAGATATATAAATTATAAAAATCTATAATAATCGAACGCGCAACAATCGGTTAATGGTTTCCCTATTAAATATACCATTTAGATGCCTAAATAAAAATACATTCTTTATCATTCGAACACGCAGCAATCGATCGTTGGTTGCGCTATCGGTCGATGGCTGCGCTAACGATAGATCAACAAATTATGAAGCTAAATCGGTCGATATTACAGATCAGTCAAACGCGAGTGACATATATAATAGTTCTTATCTTAGACTCTAGAAGTCTAGATTCTTAGATATACAGACAGTTTTCTCTAGGAGTGATTGTGTTTTCAGTGTGGCATGTTTTCTTTTCTGAAATCATTTTCAATTTTATACAGATTTTTTCAAAAGTTCCAATAGTCATTCGAAAATAATTGAAAAATTTAGTTCCGTCATCTATTAGATGAGGATAAAACGAGTAGATATCCTTCACACTTCCTATCTTTTAGCATAGGATGAACTAAGTATCTGTTCTTTTTTGTTTTATCTCATCCTGTTCATCATCAATTAAGCGCAATGATAATCAGTGCAAAATCAGATGATACGAAAGGGACGGGAGCGAGAGCGGACCGTGACCGGACCGAATATGTGTATGCACCAGGATGAGATCGGACCGTGACTGGAGCGTGACCGGAGCGATAGTGTGGATCAGCCCTAAGGACCCCAAATTTTCCAACTATACCCCAACTGTAGTTTAAGGACCCCAGTGAATTTTTGAATGTATCTATGCTACGGCGTTCTGCAAGTCTTGACTGCAATCAAATCGAAATAATAATTTCTACTACGGTGTTCAGAACAACTAAAAAATTGACAGAGCAACATTCCAAACAGAAATTCTACCTCTACTTGGTAAAGATCCACTACCGGCCATTGAATGGATGAAGCAAAGACAACTATATAGTTGAAATGATTCTAATATTGGGAAATAATAACAAAAGATTACCCAATATAAGGAAATCGTAACTTAACATATGAATATATAATAATCATTTTAATGAAATAAAATCATCATAAGGAAATAAAATCATTATAAGAAAAAAAGGATACTTTAAGCACCCCAAATTTTCCAAACTATACCCCAAGTGTACTTGAAGAACCTCAGTGTTAACCCAAGTGTAGTTTAAGGCCCCCAGATTGAGCTGAGGTCCTTAAACCATAACACTTGATCCGTTTTTTCTTATATGACCGAAAATGCAGTGCTGACCGATAATTAGGAACTTACCCTACCTGCCAAATAAAATAAGTAGGTTATATTTTAACTTTAAGGAAGCACCATTGCAAGAAAGCTAACCAAACACAGGTAGGGTAAGTTCCGAGTTATTGGACAGATCCA
>CANNZV010001541.1:241522-378095 GCA_947561585.1 Caprella mutica | reverse complement strand
GTGCATCACCAAATTTCCCTTGTGCTTGGTCTTATAGTCACATGCAGAGCACGCATAAGGCTTCTCTCCACTGTGACCTCTCATGTGAATCTTAAGAGAGCCACTCTGAGTGCATCTGAATTCACAGACAGGACACACATAGGGTTTCTCTCCTGTGTGAACTCTGATGTGTAGTTTTAGATTACCGTTGAAGTGTGTGCGGTACGGACAGCTAGGACAGCCATATTTCTTCTCAACAGAGTGCTTTCTCATGTGTACTTTGACTGCACCCCTCTGATAAGATTTGTATTCGCAATGAGGACACTCGTGTACTTTTTGAGTGCCATGAATTAGTAAATGATTTTTGAGATAATTGTACTTGGATCCCTTATATTCACAGTGTGGACAGTGAAATGGCTTATCATCAGGATGTATACCAACATGATTTGTCAATTCAATTTGTTTATGACACGTGAATGAGCAAAGAGAACATGAATAGAGACTTTTGTCCAGAATATCATAGGATGTATTTTGTTTATCATTTTCATGCAAGGACATTTCAAGAGGAAGATCTGAACAGGGTAAGCCACTTCCTCTTGAAAATTCTGTTGAATCTTCTTCCATGTGATTGAAGTTAGCCATTTTTTTCCTGAAGAGAAGGTGATGCATTCCCCTATTTTGAAAAGACATGCCGTGCTGCAAACTCGGAGGAGAGTTTGGTTGAAAAACAGGAGATGGGGTTGAGGTAAATCTATGATGATTGGCTTCATTCTCTGGATTTGGCTGTGAATCATAAAGCTTCTGTTTAGCACAACTGTTCTCCTGCCAATTACATGGCGTATTGGTATTAGATGAATCAGAAGAGCTGACATGACTGTGAGGTCTCGTAATAGGAGAATTTCTTTCATTTATCATCTTATTGTAAAAGTTATCACCACCACCATTCTGATTGAGAGCATTAATCATATGACTGGTTAAAGACTGCTGAAAGTGCTGCTTCTGGTGCTGCAGGAATTGTTGCAAGTGTTCTCTGGGATGCTGGTAATGTGTTTCAATTGATAAGGAGTCTGTGAGATGTTTGAGAGCGTGAGGGATCTGCGGGTAAGATTCCTCACTGCGAGGGGATAAAAAGGCTTCACCAGAATGTAGTTCTGAGTTGTTTTTCATATGTTCAGCTAGAGATTCTGCAGCACTGTATGCTTTGGAGTTACTGTAAGCCTCTTGACTTTCAGGACTGTAATACAAAGGTACAGGAGTTGAAGAAGGAGAAGATGAAGGAAAGGCAGAGTAGTTAGGATTGACTGAGTGCTGAGAGAAATCCTCTGGTTGAGATATTTGGGAAGCATGTATTTCATGTTCAGAAGGAAGTTGATGTTCATCGGAAGATTTGTGGCTCTGGTGCGGAGTAGTAGGGCCAATGAACTGAAATGAAAATAGACACTAAAACAATTGTATCATAATTTGAAGAAAACAAAATAGCTAAGATACATCTAAAGTTATAAATGATTTAGCTAAGAGTATCACAGACACAAATAAATTATCAATTTCATATTAGTGGTTACAACTTTGAAATTATTTACAGCAGCAAATACCTTCTATTGAATTAGCTAGCTAGCTACTTACTGTAGCTAGTAAAGATATATATTAGCTACTTAAATGAGATTAGCGAGTTAAATTTAATTGAAATAGCCAGTAGCTATATATCTATTCAATAGCTACAATCATTTGTTGATTCATTTCTAGGAAAACAAACGAAAAAATGTTTCCAACTTCCAAGAAGCTTTACCTGAGGAAATGCAGGTGCGCTGTTGCTGAAAAGGTTTGAGTAGTTTGTAGGTCTGAGATCAATAGCTCCTTCCTCCATATCAGCCTCCATTTTGTGCTCTTCAATTAAGTAGCTAGCTTAAAAGCACATATTTTCAATCATATATCATGATATTTTGAGAATAATAAAATAGCTGCAACTAAGAAAGATAAGTTTAGACTTGAGTGATTGAGGGTTTAGCTAATGTAAATCTTAATTCTCTCCAGAATTTTACTTCATCCATATTCCATGCTACAAAACAATCTGTAAAATAGAAAATCTAACAGACTTTTTCAAAAAGCTAAAAAAATCAACCTGTCATTGTCGGTGGATGCCGTGTGACCAGATTGCATGATAATGATGATATGGAACATTTTTATAAGACTCCCTGCGGGAGTTTTTGATTGAAATTTAGACTTTTGAGATATCTATGGGAGTTTATAGTTGAAAATTTAGACTTTAAGAACTAAACTTAATTAATGAATGTTCCTGCAAGAGAGATGGTTTATTATACTTAATCAATGAATATTCCTGCAGGAGAAATGGTTCATTAAACTTAATTGATGAATGTTCCTGAGGGAGAAGGTTTATTAAAGTAATCAATAAATTTTCCTGCGGGAGAATAGGCTCATTAAACCTAATTGAAGAATGTTTCCGGGGGAGAAATGATTTACTATTGATGGTGCGACAGCGGGAGATCGAGAATAAATGATTTAAACAGTTAATATATGTTAAGCAGGAAGCTTTTCATAATCTGCAGACTGGTCAGGTGGAATTCACCATGAAATTCAGTTTGGGTAAAAATTAATGTAAATATGGGGATTAATTCATAAGTGTTTGTATCAAAATTATTGTAAACATAGGAATTAATTTAAAATTGTTCATACAAAATATCCTAAAAATATCCCATATTCTGCAGACAGTAGCTAACAGCAGACAAAGTAAAATAGTATTGCTACAAAACTCTTCCAGTCTGCAGAAACTGGCCAGTATGAAAAGAAGGTCTTCTCAGAAAATGGGATTTTGGCACAGCAAATAACATGAGAACATAGAAATCAAATAGAAGTTAGGAGCAGGATTAATCCACAAATCCTGTCGTACTTTTCACACTGGGAAACTGGTAAAGATTTTGTAGAGATCTCAGCCCACTCTGCACAATGTGTCTCTTCTACTGCAGAGATTTTAATTTGAGAGACAGTTACTCTTGACTCTGAGTAGCAGATTCAGAATCTCCCGCAGCCCATTTTGCATTCTTTGTGAATTTTTTTTGAAACTCGCGGTCTTCTAAAAGACATTTATATAGAGTTTCAAAACTTTGCGGCTCATCAAATGTGAATTTTCACTTGATCAAATATTCCCGGTCTGTTAATAAGTAACTAAATCTAGGTAGTAATTGCTCCTTCCACCACGGCTCGCTTTATATCCCATTGCTTGTAGTTTTTATCGCACAGCTCACATTTTTTATCCCACGACTTGCATTTTTTATCCCACCGATCGCATTTTTTATCACACGGCTTTCATTTTTTACCAGTCTGCAGAATATGGAACATTTTTCCAAGACTCTCTGCAGGAGTTTTTGATTGAATTTTAGAAATTTGAGATCTCTGAAGGAGATCTTGAATTAATTCCTATGTTACCATTAATTTAGCTGCGGGAGATTTTGAATTAATTCCTATGTTACCATTAATTTAGCTGCGGGAGATTCTGAATCTGCTACTGAGAGTCAGAGAGTAACTGTCTCTCAAATCAAAATCTCTGTGGGAGAAGAGACACATTCTGCAGACTGGATTTTTTATCCCACGGCTCGCGATTTTTATCCCACGGCTCGCGATTTTTATCCCACGGCTCGCGATTTTTATCCCACGGCTCGCGATTTTTATCCCACGGCTCGAGATTTTTATCCCACGGCTCGCGATTTTTATTCCACGGCTCGCGATTTTTATCCCACGGCTCGCGATTTTTATCCCACGGCTCGAGATTTTTATCCCACGGCTCGCGATTTTTATCCCACGGCTCGCGATTTTTATCCCACGGCTCGCGATTTTTATCCCACGGCTCGCGATTTTTATCCCACAGCTCGCGATTTTTATCCCACGGCTCAGATATGATATCCCCACGGCTCAGATATGATATCCCCACGGCTCTTCAAATAACCTGTTGGTGAAATGGCGGCTCTTAGACAACAACTCCAGTCTGCAAAACATGGGACATTTTTAACATTTTCTGTGCGAACAGTCTTTAATTTCCTCCTATGTTTATATGTATTTTACTGAGAACAGAAGCCAAAATAGAAGATTTCTTGGAGAACAGTTTACCAGTTCCTGCAGTCTGGCAACAACTAATGCAATCTGGCCCGCAGCTAAATTAATGGTAACATAGGAATTAATTGAATTCAAAATCTCCTGCAGCTAAATTAATGGTAAGTTGGTAACATAGGAATTAATTCAAGATCTCAAAACTTCTAAAAATTCAATCAAAACCTCCCGCAGTCCGCAGAGACTAGAGAGTCTTGGAAAAATGTTCCATATTATGCAGACTGGCAGTGCCTCTGGCAAAGTATTGAAAGTAACCTAGGGTCACGCAGGTAAATTGGGGCCCTTAAATTTTTAATTGTGGCTCAGATTGGCTCTCACAAGAGACTAATGAGTAATTTTTGTTCATTCTAAATTCCTAACAGAGTTACTAGTCAATCTGAAATGAGTTATTATTCCACTCTGGCAAGAGAGTCTTTAAAATATTCTGAAACAAAAATACATTGAAATGTTGCATAGCTAGGTAGTAGGTATCATAAAAAGCACATTGCATGCTACAATTTATTACTTTGTTTTTAACAAGTGTTTTGAGGCTATGACGTTTTTGTTGTTAAAGGCCGCAGTTAGTTAGTGGGCCCTATCTAAAAAGTTCAAACAACTAAAACATCTTTGCTCAGGCTCAGCTTCTCACTGTCCCAGAATTATAGAATTATAAGGCAGTGTATCACTTTGCATTAAAGAATAGATCAAAGTTTTCCACTGACCAAAAGCCAACAATTAACAGTCAATCTCTCCCTCACGTTTAACGATGCCATTATTATATAATTACAAACATAGAGTAAAGAAAGTATTAGATCATGACCGAAAATATTCTTCGATCGAATTAACAATATCTAAAACACGGACTAGAAAGAAGCAATCGATCCAAAGGCGTGTTAATTTAATCACTTATCAAATCTATTCATAAGTGAAGTTATTTTAATTATTATATTCGATATTCTTTTATGATTGAAAATGTGAATCAGTTCGATAATTCAGAACTTATCGTATATACCTATTTCATTAGAGGAATAATTGCCAAGCAAAATAATCTAATTAAATACAATAGTAGGCAATAGATTTTTAAGCAATTGATATATTCTAAAGACTCAAACATTACTAGGCTAGGTAAATATCTTTTAATTAATATAGTGGAGGTTCTTTCTAAACCAGACTATATTTTAGGCATTGAGAGAAAACTAAATACAAGGGACTCGAAAAAGTAATCAGAAAGGAAACTAACTCCAAGAACAAATGCATTTACCACCAGTCGGTAAAAATGCCTTGCCTCTGGATGCAGAAAAGAAACTACGTGAATACAATCACTTACCAAGAAATGTGATGGAAAAAAAGAGGAAAATAAAGAGATGATAGTAAATGAAGCCTATGAGTCTACCAAACACAAAAATCTAAGACCTCGTAGTTGAAGTGCATAACCCATATCGCTATCCTTCTCTTCCATTCACCACAGACAGCTTTAGGATAAACCCCCTGGGGCAACATATTCATTAAAAGAATTAGGAAATATTTATAGATATATGGCCTTAGTTAATATAGCTATTGATAATACAGTTAACACTATTAATAATGCAATTACAATCATAGGAACCCATATATAAATAGGAAAACAATGAAACTATTTTGAAGTCAAATTTTTATTCTGATTAGATATGTAACTAACTAACCAATAAATATTGGATAAGAATAAAAATAATATCCACAAAACTCACCTCAATTGCTATTTCTAGTTCAAGAATTTGAATAGAATTTCTCCTGACATTTTTTGTACAAAGTTTACTTTTTCTCCTCAGACCCATGATAATAAATTAATATATAAAATAACAGTCAATTTAGCAAATGAAAAACATGAAAAATTAGACCATGTAGGGTCTAATTTAACAACATATGAAAAAATAATGAAAATGAAGGAGATCATTGAACATAATTTCTCTATTTACAACAGTTCATGTCCAAAAAAAAATTATTCATGATTTAATTAATTCATTAATTTCAGCCTGTAGGTATTTGACATTCTGAAGAGTACCATCCTTAGCATTGAACTTGTGATGTGGTACTGATAGTACAGTCATACCTTTCTTCTTCAGCCACCGTAAGAAGAGTTCGTTAGACCCCGTAAGATGGCGCGCTGAACTTGGTAGACAGAAATCTTTGTAGTCTTGGAATACACATGCAAATGGTACAGTATTCTCCTTAGAACCAGAGAGAAAGGAAAGGGGCAGAGCCTTTCCCTTCTCATTGCTAACAAACTCAGCCAACACTTCACTACCAAAGGCAGTGTCAATGTTAGCTTTGAGGTACTGAGGGGCAGGGTAAAGATGAGCTAAATTCTCCAGAATCTTATCCCCGACTTGTGTTGTGTTTGAATCTTTTTTAACATCATTTTTCAAATGAGATATTATTTTACTGGTTTCACTTCCCCCTAATGTCAAATCTTCCAGTGCCTCTATGTTCTGTAACCTCTTCAGAGAATTCTGTGCAGCACACTGTGATAAAACTGTCTTGAATTGTGGGGTCAGAACACTTTTTATTTGACTCTCAGATGCTCTTTCTAGTACTAAAAGTGACCAAACAACATCTAGCCAAATGGTCTCCTTACCAACAGTCTCGAGGGTCACCTTACGGTTCAGAGTGTTCAACAGAGAGTCAAACTCTGTAGGCGTGTAGTTAACATTCGCGGCAGTTAGAAGTAGGCTCACGTAATCATTAGGCCTACAGGAATTTGTATTCTCAAGAATCCAATTGGTACAAAGATCTAGTAACTGTGGTTCCCTCCACCGCAGTTGTCCCATACAGAAGAGAATATTGCTCAAGATGTTAGATTTGGTGATGGTAGGAATGCCACTCATTAGACACTTTCCAAAATGTTCCAGCAATACATCATCATGGAAATTAAGTATTCTGCAGGCATGTAGTGTACTAGCAACAAGTTTGGGTGGTAGAATATCTTCCGACTTTGATAAGTGGAAGGCTAGACCCCGAAGAGCATAGGTAGCTCGTCTCTTATTGTTACTCAAAGCACTGATGACGTGACAGATCTCTGTGCCTGTCCAATCCTGGCAGCGTTTGGTGACCGCATTGTCGATGCGGTGCAAGAATTCTGACGTGAATGCGGAACTGTTATTGTAGATGCCTATCATCTCGTAAGGCTGAATTACCTCTACCCACCTCAGCTGTATGGCTTCAATGCACTCTTTCAGTAACTGCAAACACACACATGATAAAAATGATTAGCACATCAACTTACATTAGCATGTCAACTAAATATGTCTGATTGCTATACATATGTAGATGAAAGATTATCTATATATAAATAGTAGCTAGGAGTACAAGATTGTAAATAATATTATGCATCATTATATATGCATTTCATATGTAGTATATTATGAAACAATTAATATAGCTATATCATACTCCCGCCCAAAAAACACACTAATACATTTCCTGATGGGTGCGTTATTGTATTGCATTTTTTTTATATAGCTAGCTATAGTTACACTATATAATGTCTACATTATGTTACCTAATAGCTTTAGTTACCCTAGATATAATGTCCCTATGTGACGTTAGCCTATATGTGTGACGTTACTCCTCACCTTCTTCTGATCTGGCAGAGATGGATTTTTGATTTGTATTTCCATGACACCAATGAGGAGGGATATCGAATCCCTGCCGATACTCCATCTAAGACTCTGCTGCAGACACTGCCATTGCCAAACATGGAACAAAAGAGCATCCAGATAAGCAAAGAATAGAGTTAGAATATAAGGAATAGCTGAAGAGAGAACGTAAGGAACAGCTATAGTTAGAAAGTTAGGAATAAAGATATAACGTTAGGAATAAAGATAGAACGTTAGGAATAAAGATAGAACGCTAGTAATAAAGATAGACCTTTAGGAATAAAGATAGACCTTTAGGAATAAAGATAGAACGTTAGGAATAAAGATAGAACGTTAGGAATAAAGATAGAACGTTAGGAATAAAGATAGAAAGTTAGGAATAAAGATAGAACGTTAGGAATAAAGATAGAACGTTAGGAATAAAGATAGAACGTTAGGAATAAAGATAGAACGTAAGGAATAAAGTGAGAACGTAAGGAACAGCTACAGTTAGAATGTTAGGAATAAAGATAGAACGTTAGAAATAAAGATAGAACGTTAGGAATAAAGATAGAACGTAAGGAATAAAGTGAGAACGTAAGGAATAAAGTGAGAACGTAAGGAACAGCTACAGTTAGAATGTTAGGAATAAAGATAGAACGTAAGAAATAAATTTAGAATGCAAAAAATAGCTAGCTAGATATAAAAAAATTAGAATGCAAAGAATAAATTAAGAACCTAATAAATAAATCTGGAACCCAAGAAAAATTTAGAATGCAAAAAATAAATTTTGAACCCAGTAAATATCATAATGCAAGGAATAAATTTAAAAAAGAAATTTAAGACATAAGAAAGAAAGAAATTTAGAATGTAAGAATAAAATTACAATGCAAGGAATAAATTTAGAACGCAAGATTATAGCTAATTAGTTAGTTAGGCAAAATTGTGAATTATCAAAGTTCTAATAAGATAAAAAAATTGTGTTTAAACCTTCATTGTTTGGCAAAAACGGTTTTCATGCTAAAGGACTGAATATTATCACAAGAATGATAAAGGGATAAAAGTACGCTTTGCATGGAACGATTGCTACGATTATCGTCCAGTAATAGGAATACATTGAATTATAGCTCCAAGGTAATGGCTAGTTGTAAACCAGCTCTATAGGAATAGCATTGAACTAGTGATTAGCGATAATCGCAATTAACAATCGCTGTATGCAAAGCGTATCTTAACAGTTTAAACTGAAATGACAATAGGTAGCTAACTATGCAAGATATTTGTTAGTTGTTGGTTAAAGTGTGATATGAGGGATTATTTCTGTAACTTTAACTTCAACATGTATTTGGTTGCCAATTTATTATTAGGTAGCTAACTGTCCAAATTTTGTCAGTAGATACATCTCTAACTCCTATCAGTCACCTAGGTTCAGTGTGAGGTGATAGCAAAATCAAATGACACCCTCTAGGGTGCTAGAAGCTAAAACTCACATTCAACAGATCTGAGTGTTGCTCTGAAGAAGATTCGAACGATAAGACGTACTGTAGACAATTAACAGTCCACTTGCCGGAGAACTTTGATTCCTGTAACTTCTGCCACACTCTGAAAAACAGCCCAGAAACTATTTTAAACGGACTCAATATTTTTACAGACACGCTAAACAATAATGAAGCCAGAGTCTCCTTTCATCAACAACAAATAATCTGGCAATAAATTTCCCCTAATTATAGCAATAGCAAAGTATGAATTACAGTTCTCTCATCCCTGAAAGTATATTATTGATACAACTCAATGGTGGGATTCAAACTGTCTAGCAGCTGGTTCGTGTTAACCAGGCAAAAATCTAGAACCATTTGAGACAAATACGTCAGCTGCTACATACATATGTGTTCCTGCAGACTCAAAGGGCTTAAATTATGATTAGGAACTATAAAACTCTTTATAGAGTTAAAGATAATGACAAATAGATCATTGTGGTATAATATTTACTAGCTATTAACTTATAAATATAAGCTCTGGACCATCTGGCTGATCAGTGTAACGCGTTCTACAAGTGTTCAATGCGTACTACAAGAACAAAAGTATGTACATGAACCCTGCACAGTCTGCAGTCATTAGCATATGTTAGTACCTGTTCATTCGTTCAATTTAAAAAATAAGTGTTTTTTATAACTATGATCATGTTTGCTTCACTTGAAAAAGGTAAATAATCCAGGAACCGGTTCAGAAGGTTATGTGAACTTTTATATTTTTCTGAACCGATTTGGGCAAACTCTTGAATCCCTTTACTTAAAGAACTATTCTCCAATTTCTTGATTTGAAGAAGTTGATAATTAAGCTACTCACGCTTTGAATTCTTTGGAATTTTCGACATCTTTCTTGAAGTCAATTTTTCCTTCTTTGACAAGAGTGGAAAGTTTAGCAAGCACCTGGAATATAAAGGATAAATAATCAGATATATTAAACCTACTACATTTGCTACCTAAGACTATTTTCTCATGGAAATGAAAAATAGTTCTCATAATAATTTGCTCATTTTTTTAAAAATACATATTCATTCAGGCTATGGCACATGTGTTTTGACTAGTGCTAATTAACAACATTTTTTAAAACATATAGCTATGTGCTGATTTTGAAAACAGTAGCTAGCTACTATTATTAAAATTCAATACAGGATATATATTTTTGTAAATATTCATTTTAGGTTGTTTTGCTTATAAATAAGAATTTTTTCATATAAAATTAATAATGTTAGTAGATATAGGATGTGTCTCATCCCTAATAATTATAGCTACCATCAGATGACATTAACATCACTTTATTTTTTGTATAGCTAAGGCTTACTTCTTTAGCAGTAGAGCCAGTAATCATTCAGTATAAAACGAGACCTCATCTGATTATTATCAAACTATTGTGCCGATCTAAAACTACCTTCCGGTATCTAGTTTATGTGTTTCTAACGGTACACTCTTAAAACTTTAAGCCTTCGCTCTAAGAAGCAATCTTCCAATCGATCTTGGCCATTCGGTCTGATCACTCAAAAATAGGTCTTGACTTCTATAGTCTGACCGCTCAAAGTACTAAAGTACAAATTGTTCAACAAGCTAAATCTTTCCTTTCATATTTCCTCTCCGTCTTACTAAATATATTTAGAAGACTCTTGAAACTATCGTATTAACCACTAGAATGTCAATGTTTTGTAAAAGTGAAATAAATAGGTGAAGTGATTAGCTTTATCTTTATTCTCTTTAGAATAAAACCTACCTGCTCACCTAAACATTAGACGAGGACCTACCCTAACTTCTAGTTGGCTTACGGGCACTTTAGTAATTTAAGTGATGATACGTCATTTGAAATTTGGATCTCATAATTTTTGGTAGAATTGGTAACAAAATTGTTAGTAATCACTTTCTTGTCTTCCATCAGGGTCCCTAATAAAACGAAATCACCATTACCTCATGTTTCAATCATTCATTAACCAATTTCATTAGAACTCACATAGGAAATCCTTAACACTATCAATTTCCTTCCAGTCATTTAATTATAAAGATTGGCAAGTTTCCCTTGTGATAAAATCATGTCCTGCCCAAAGTATAAGTCCCCATTTTTCAACTACAAGCATAGCTAAAAAGTTAAAATCATAATGGCTAGTTAATATAAATAGCTAACAGCTAGTAAATAATTTTTTCATATAGTGTCTAATGAAGTAGCTACTGATAAACAAATAGCTAAATAGGGATAAAAATGCTGTTTTCCTCATATTTAATAATTTTGGCATTTAGGGTTAAAGATTCTTTTCAATCACACATTTTATTATTCTCTTACCTGAAGAATCTCTCCTCCTCTATTTGTGTCTAATATTTTCTGCAGTAGAGAAACAGTTTCATTTTTGCTTGATTCAGAGCCGCCTTTGTCAGGTACAGAAGCACTCGGAACAGCAGAACTGTAGTGGAGACTCTGAAAGACAGAAATGAATGAGGGAAAAATTTCTAACGAGTTGACACATTGCTTTCAATTAGTTACTTCAATTTAGCTAATATCAAGAAATGTATATATGTAAAGGAGATGAAATGAAATATTAGTAAGTAGCTACATAGCTAATCAAAACCTTTTATTATAATCAAATATGAAAAGTTTGAAGAAATTATTTAGAAACTAGTGTATTTTCCCGTTAAAAATAACGGGTCATCATCAATACCAATTTATTTCCCATTATCACGTTACTTTTAATGAATTCAATTAAAATTAAATTTTCTACATAGTCTAATTTATTTTATAGATTAAATAAATTTAAAAATTGATTAGAAACAGGATATTTAAATATCAAGTCAATATATTCCCGTACGTATCATAGTATTTTATAGCTAATGAGCATTTAGCTATATGGAAATTATAAAAAATATTTCTAATTAATTTCTTTAATCAATTAAATTTGTAATCTAAACTAATAATTTCCTTAGTGTGTTTATTTATTTATTTGGTGTCCGCTTTTACACGACGGGTATTAAACATGAAGAATGTAACTATGATACGCACGGGAATATATTGACTTGATCTTTATATTCCTTTGATTTTCTTCCATTTTTCAAATGTTTTTATCTATAAAATAAATTAGACAATGCAGAAAATTTAATATTAATTGAATTCATTACATCACTGACATTGTAAAGGAGCACAAATACATTGTAAAGGAGCACACAGACATCGTCAAGGAGCACACAGACATCGTCAAGGAGCACACAGACATTGTAAAAGGGCACACAGACATTGTAAAAGGGCACACAGACATTGTAAAGGAGCACACAGACATTGTAAAGGAGCACACAGACATTGTAAAGGAGCAAATAGACATCGTAAACGAGCACACAGACATCGTAAAGCCCTTGGATAAGTAATAAGTATAGCTAATTCAGGTTTCTTCAGTTTCCCCCATATGTTTTTTTCAGTTCCCCCATTTTGGGGGAAACCTACCTTGTCAACCCTGATTACAAGTAACCTAATAACGAGTAATAGATTGGTATGGATGATGACCCGTTATTTTTAACGGGAAAGTACACTAGTTACTAATATTACTTGACTATATATATATAGTTCATGATTTTTCTTTTTTAATTATTAAAACACCTTTTTTCATTATAAGAGAAATTTAATACATTGAGTGGTAATTTAGCTATAGCCTGATTGTATCTAGGATACTACAGCTCTTGTCAGTTGAGTTAATTTTAATTGGGAGATAAGCTTAATTTTGAGGAATATAATATTTCAGTGTGCAAGCTATCAAGACTAATGGAATTTCATGAGTAGCTATGTATAACATTCTTACATTTATCCTGAGTGCAGAGGAGAGTACTACTCCTGGGTGTTGTCTCTTGATGCAAGTTGCAGGAGAGTAGAGAACAAGACTTGTGTGTTTGTAAGTTCTTAATAATTGGTGAGAGCTCATACAAGCACGTTTTAGCAGATTTTGGTAGGAAAGCATTTTGAACTTAACCTGAAAATTTCTTAAACAGCCATGTTCTAAGTATGACAAAAAAACTTTTTACCAAGGTTTTTAAACATAGAAACTTCACAATTATGACATATAAGATATTTTAAATGTAGAAGAAATTTGGCTGTCAACTGAATATTTTCTAGCTAGCTACTTGAAAAGATCATTTTGCTTCAAGTCTGATCACTGATGCATATGCATCTATTCACAACACTTTATGAGCATTGTCAATAGTATGAGTTAAATTACTAATTTACTGCTCATGTGAACCGTACGTGGTCGCAACCTGTGGGTCATACTTATCTAAATTGAGTGTGAATTTGAATGGAGTCCAAGTGTTGATTTATGCATCTTGAAGTGTGCATTTTAATATTATACCATGAGAACACTGTTACGCTAATCTCACTCAAATTAGATGAATATGACCCACAGGTTGCGACCACATACGGTTCGCATTAATAAAAGCTACCTAATTCAAATTTGCAGCTTGATCCGTTCTTTCACAGTATATTTTTCAAATTACGTATTTCTATTCATCAAAATTAATATAATTCATTGATAATCTATCATATCCAAAACAGTTCAGTAGTAGCTATAGGGTACGGGATAATTTTATGATCTGTCATATACTCACTTATACATTAAATATATTACTTTTATTGAGTAAAAGGAAGTAAATGATATTCGTGAGCATGAATATGTAAACAAAATTGCAGAAGGTTTATTAAAACTTTGTTTACTCAAGGAAATATGACCCACACATGAAACCTCCTGTGGGTCTCAAGTGGCCTTTGAATTTTGTCTAGGGATGGGACGATACCAAAATTTTCACAGATACCATGCCGATACCTTAGTTTTTCACAGATACAGATACCCTTCCGATATTGATACCTAAATTTTCACCGATACCGATACCTAGATTTTCACAGATACTTAAGCCGATACTGATACTTTGATTATGTAAATGAGATAAATTTTGAAAATTAGGATTACCTATCTATATGAAATCATTGTTACATCGAATTAAGTTAAATTTTTTCATTCTAATAGATTAATAGATTAATAATATATATTATAATTATTTAAATACTAGTGGTATCGGCAAAGTAGTGGCACTTTTTTGACTATACCAATACAGAGTGGCTACCAATACCAGAAAAAAAATTGAGGATAGTTCCGATACCGAGTAACGATAATTCGCACACCTCAGAGTCATTTCATAAGCAGGGTAGTACGCGCTCCACCAAATGCTTATTTAAGTCATTAACATTGCATCTGTTGCCTAAATATTCATCAATTAATCTTCTTACATCAGTTAAATGTCCAATGATCAGAAAATTATTGAGCAAAATGATCAGATACCTAAAGCATTTTGCCAAATAGCAGAAACTGGTAAACTGTTCTCCAAGAAATCCTCTGTTTCAGCTTCTGTTCTCAGTAAAGTACATGTAAATATAGGATGAATTTAAGGATTGTTCGCACAGAGAATGTTCAAAATGTCCCATATTCTGCAGACAGGGCATATTGCAAAATAATGTGGAAGTACACATCAGCTGTTTAGTACAAGCTTCATGAGGTGTGCTAATGAGAACCATTACTCAACTTACTCTGTCAGCTCTGAGAACGACACATGAGCATATACTCGCCCTCACTTATGAAACAATACTGATGTCATAACGGAACGGCTAGGGCTCGGTAGTGCTGACTACCCATCTGTCTACCTATTACATAATAATAATATTAGGATGGGAGATCATAAAAGTGACAAACAGCATACATTTGTCCGATTGCTTTGCCACTGCCATGCCAATCTACAAAGCATGCACAATCAGACTGAATCAGTCTCCAGATATTTAATTTTTGGGGCAACATGTCTCCATGGCCTGCAGGAACTGTTCTCCAAGAAATCTTCTATTTTAGCTTCTGTTCTCAGCCAGTCTGTAGCCATGTTTCAAAGTATAGCAGGAAAGTCGCCAGTTTAGTGAGAAAACGGATCCAGGTTTTTTAGTGAGAAAATTGAGGATTGTTCGCACAGAAAATGTCCCATATTCTGTGCGAACAATCCTTAATTTCCATCTATGTTCACATGTACTTTACTGAGAACAGAAGTCAAAATAGAGGATTTCTTGGAGAACAGTTTACTTGTTCCTCCGGTCTGGCAGTCTGTATTTGCCATGTTTCAATTGTGTGGCAGGAAAGTCGCCAGTTTGGTGAGAAAATGGATCAAGGTCGCCACATTTATGATACTTTGAAGAAGAAATAGGACATCCTAGTGAATATTTTACACTTGAAAACATTCTTATGCATTATGTCTGATGCATGTGTATCACTTGAGACTATCTATGAGTGATTTACTTATTATTAACAGGCCTGTCTTAAAAGTATAGCAGGATTTGTAGATTAATCCTGCGTCAAATGGTCAAAGTCCTAATTAATTGAGATACATGATGAAGGAGTGACAATGAGATACATGATGAAGGAGTATTAAAACTGACTCGTGATTTGGTAATTAAAGCAAGGTCTGCCTTTATATACATATGACATCATATTTGATACAATCTGTGCGATATAACTGTTGCAATAAAAATAATGATTAGTTACTATAATTACGTTAGATATTTGCACATATATTTGTTTATTGTATAATTTATGTTGCATAATTGTAAACACTTTCACCGCGGATGAATTTTGGTACATTTAAACAGTGCTGTGTGATACATCTTTTTGTAAGTTCTGGAGTGTTTTCTTTTGCAATATATAGATCTAGACTTATAATTCAATAAAAAATACTGATCCAATTTTGAATCATTACTGAACTATTTATTATTTGCATGTTAAAAAAGCATATTGAACCACCGGTGGCTCAACACACGGGGAACGTGTTAAATATAAAGTCAAGTATGAAATATATATGATAATGTATAGGTATGTAGTTGAATAAGTATGATCACTACACTTTTCACTAGTTAGATTAATTATTACGTAATTCTTTTATTGTGGAATTCGGAATTTATTTCAAAAGAAGCAGCTTCAATGTAGAATATTAGAGGAACTATTTTCGATACCTATAAAATTTGTTAACTAATTGCATCATATTACCTGCCTAATTAGGAACCGTGGTACCTAACTATATAGAGAAATTTGTAGGTGCTAAAATATATAACTCATTAATATTATAATGCGGAATCACATTATCACGCTGTCTATTTCAGACGTTGGGTAGCGATTACGAGCAAGCAGAAATGAGTATAAAATGGTTAAATATGATATCATTTAGACCAAATATATACCTAAATAACATAACTAGGGTTATTTCTCAATGAAACTATAATACAATATCACACGCTAAAATTACTTCTGTCTCTCCTAAAGTATTTTCTATGAAATATCTTATAAAGAAAACTATTTTCAGCGTATACTCTTGTAAAATTTCTATCTTGGATTCATACGTTTTGTAGCGATTATGAACAAGTGTTAAATGGTTAAATATGATATCATTTGGACCATATGTCGACCAAATGCATTACTAAATAGTAAATTACATAAATAGGAATATTTCTCAATAAAACAACTCCGTTCCAGGAATTCATGCTCCGTTCCGGTAATTCATGTACCGTTCCGGTAATTCATGGTCCGTTCCGGCCAGTCTGCAGAATATGGGACATTTTTAACATTTTCTGTGAGAACAATTCTTAATTTTCTCCTATATTTACATTATTTTACTGAGACCACAAGCCAAAATGGAGTATTTCTTGGAGAACACTTTACCAGTTCCCCAGTCTGCAGAATATGGAACATTTTTCCAAGACTCTCTAGTCTCTGCAGGAGTTTCTGGTTGAATTTTTAGAAATTGGAGATCTCTGCAGGAGATCTTGAATTAATTCCTATGTTACCATTAATTTAGCTGCAGGAGATTTTGAATTAATTCCTATGTTACCATTAATTTAGATGCGGGTGATTCTGTATCTGCTACTGAGAGTCAGAGAGTAACAGTCTCTCAAATTAAAATCTCTGCAGGAGAAGAGACGCATTCTGCAGACTGGCCAGTTCCTGCAGTGTGGCGTTCCGGTAATTGTATGAACCGTGATGCACCTATGTACTGTGACAGTACATAGGTAAATACCCAGTCTGCAGAATATGGAACATTTATCCAAGACTCTCTGCGGGAGTTTTTGATTGAATTTTAGAAATTGGAGATCTCTGCGGGAGATCTTGAATAAATTCCTATGTTACCATTAATTTAGCTGCGGGAGATTTTGAATTAATTCCTATGTTACCATTAATTTAGCTGCGGGAGATTCTGAATCTGCTGCTGAGAGTCAGAGGGTAGCTCTCTCTCAAATTAAAGTCTCTGCGGGAGAAGAGACACATTCTGGCTCTGCAGACTGGGTAAATACCAAGTAATAAAGCATGTCCAAACTCGCCATTTTAATGGCGAGTTTGTGACAGTTATTTTGAGCCCTTCATATGTAAATGGTGAGTTTTTTTCTATTTTTCTCCTATGCTACAATGTTATTTTGGAGAGAATTTAGGAAAATTTGATAATTTTGGAGAGAATTTGTGAATTGTGGAGAGAGATGGAGAGACAAATGGTGAGTTTATGAGACATACTATTTTACTTGGGACCGTAAATAATTCCTCAGAAAAGACCACTTTTTCCAGAGTCCAGTTTGTATTTGGTGCACTGAACTCCCAGTCTGAAAAGTATGACAGGATTTGTGGATTAATCCTGTGCCCAAGTCCCAGTCTGGAAAAATAGGTGCTTTCTGATGAACTAATTACTCTGTTGGAGTTTTACAGACTTCAAAATTAATGGTAAATTGCTAAAAAATTGTATAATCCGCAGCATTTAGCATATAGAGTTCATCTGTTAGCCTGAGCAGTTTTCCAGACTGGCCCAAGTCCTATTTAATTCCTATGTTCCCATGTTATTTGCTGCGCCCTAACTCCAATTTCTGTCAAAAATCCTGGGTCTGAAGTGACCTTCTTTTCAGACTGGCTGAACTCCTCTGACTTTTTCTAGAATCTGAGAAATAGCTGACAGCTATTTCTCAGAACTAGAACAAATTGATGAAAAATGTTGACAGCTATTAGCTGTCAACATTTTTCATCAATTTGTCTAGTCCTTCAACATTTTTCCAGTTTCCCCTCCAAAAATTAATGGTAATATAGGAATTAATAGCTAAATATCCTCCGACATTGCAGGAATTTTTTTATCAGAGAGATTAAATATCTCCCGACATATCATTGGAATTTACATTTAGTCAATTTACCATCAAATACAATCTGGTCCAGAGTCACACTGTCACCAGTCTGCAGAAACTGGTAAAGTGTTCGTAGAGATCTCTTATTTTGTTTGTAGCAAAATTAATGTAAATATAGGAATTAATTGAAAATTGTTCAGAGAGAATATCCCAAATCCGTGTTTTAAAGTATGGACAAAGTCGCCAGTATATTGGCGACTTTTGAGGGGTTAAACAAGTTGGAAAACCTGTAAATAACCCAGGTATTAAAGCATGTCCAAACTCGCCATTTTAATGGCGAGTTTGTGACAGTAATTTTGAGCCCTTCAATTGCAAATGGCGAGAAATATCTCATTTTCTCCTATGCTACAATGTTATTTTGGAGAGAATTTGTGATACTTTGATCATTTTGGAGAGAAATTTGATGAATTTTGGAGAGAGCTGGAGAGACAAATGGAGAGTTTATCAGACATACTATTTTACCTGGTAAATAACCAGTAAATCACTCTTAAAATAGTCTCAAGAGATACACATGCATCAGGCATGAAGAAAATAGATGTTTCCAAGTGTAAAATCTAACCTAGAAAGCCAAATTTCTCCTTTAAAGTTTCTTAAATGTGTCAACCTGGATCCATTTTCTCACTTAACTGGCGACTTTTGTGCCACACTTTAAAACATGGTCCCAAATATCTCCCATACCAGACTGGAAAACATAAATTCTAACAGAGTTACTCCTAACTTCATGCATTCCCATCAGCGATGTTTATCATCACAACAAGCCCAATTGTGAAGCTTAAATGACTTATTTTACATTAGATTTCACTGCGGAGATGAAATTTATAAAATAATTTACTGATTTCTGCATTTTTTTAGTGTTAAAATGAGTAATTTTTGTTCATTCTAAATTCCTAACAGAGTTACTAGTCAACCAAGTAATAAAGCATGTCCAAACTCGCCATTTTAATGGCGAGTTTGTGACAGTTATTTTGAACCCTTCAATTGCAAATGGCGAGTTTTATCTATTTTTCTCCTATGCTACAATGTTATTTTGGAGAGAATTTATGAAAATTTGATCATTTTGGAGAGAATTTGTTGAATTTTGGAGAGCTGGAGAGACAAATGGCGAGTTTATGAGACATACTATTTTACTTGGCTAGTCAATCTGAAATGAGTTATTATTCCACTCTGGCTCCCATATTCTGCAGACTGGCACTGTCACAGAGTGACATCACTGACATGCACATTGGCACTATTCAAGACTGCAGGAACTAGTAAAGACAGAGTGTTCTCCAAGAAATCCTCAATTTTGACTTCTGTTCTCAGTAAAATCATAAATGCATCATGCATGTGAATATAGGAGGAAATTAAGGATTGTTCGCACAGAAAATGTCCCTTATTCTGCAGACTAGGGCACTATTAATTACCGTGAATCTGCCCCGATCTGCTATGCTACTTCCATGAATCTGCCACGATCTGCTTTGCTACTGCCGTGAATCTGCCCCGATCTGCATTGCGGCATTGCCGTGAATCTGATATGACACTGTCACACTAGCCATTCAATGCAAAGCAGATCGAGGTAGAATTATGTATTAAAGGGTTGAACTTCGAACTATTTAATAAGTGCTACGCAGAAAAGTTGTTTTAGATTTAATATCTATTATCTGAGAATGTTACATATACCACCGGCTTCAACTGTGACTTCAGCAGATAAAAATAAACAGACCTTTAATGGTAGAAATTACTAATACTCGGATACGATACCAGATTCAATTTTCTTCTTTCTGATATTTTCTAACAATAGATCATTTTGAGTTCAGGTAAAGCTCGTTCAACGACCGTTTATGCCAGGATAAGTAAGTCAGTAACCTAAAATAGTGATTAAATCCTGGTTTATTTACCAGAAAAACAGGTCGCTATACAGATATATATCTTGGGCGCTGTAAGATCTGAGATTTGAGAAATTGTTCAGTTGGGGATTTAACCCTGGAACGAACAGTGAGCCTCAATGGCCCAGATCAGTATGAAATTTTGATGCATAAATTGAAAATTGAATGACTTATATATAATTTGTTGAAACTTTGTGACTCTCCCAAAGAAACATTGCATGGTTGGACCAACTATGGGTACCATTGGCTCAAAGGGGCAGCAACGGGCGATGGTTTGCTGGGGGGTGGGTCATAAGCCCTCCGGTCAAGAGACCCCCGGTCATGAGCCCCCCCCCCCCCCCCCCCGGTCAAGAGCCCCCCAGTCATGAGCCCCCCCCCCCCCCTCGGTCACGAGCCCCCCTGTTTTTTAATCCTTATTGACACTTTTGTAGTTCATTACTGATTAAACATAAAATATATGTATGCATATCTCCCGAACCCCCCTGCCAGGTCATTAAACAATCATGAAGTGTGCAGTACAACAAACTAGCGGACACAACAAACTACATTAACAACTCTCAGTTATTTCTATCTAAGTAGTTCTTCATTTGTTTAACTAGATAAATAAGGATAAAAAAACAGGGGGGGGGGGGCTCGTGACCGGGGGGGGGGGGCTTATGACCTAGGGGGGCTCATGACCGGGGGGGCTCGTGACCGGGGGGGAGGCTCATGACCGGGGGGGGCTCTGGACCATACCCCGGTTTGCCGGTGCTAAGAGGCATTGGCCCAATGCTGGCTGCCGATGCTTAAGCAACACGATCCTAGCCTTCATTGGCCAGAACGGCATGCCGATACTTTTACTGTAATATAACAGTATATAACAGGGAATATAACAGTTGGCTGTCAGATCATAGCCAATTGACACTATGGCCATCATTGGGCCAACGTTGGCTAGCATCCACATGAAATGTGTATAAATGAATCTCTTTTAATCTGTGATATTGTTGACATATTACATAAAATTGATTCTAAATAATTAATTTTGATATTGTAATGTATTTTTTAAATTTATTTGGATAAAGTTATAGCCTAATCAAATTTATAATATTCGTGTTTGTCATATAATTTTACGGATCTTTTTTGGAATTAGGGCACATTGAATAAATAAGATCTTTTTTTGGAATTGGGGCACATTGAATTAATAAGAATAAACAGATACAGGTATCATATATACAAGGTTAAGTTGAAGATTAGTACGAATACAATAAAAAAAACATAAAAATTAATTATTTATTGGATAAAAGTCTGCAATGTCTTGAAATTCTCTGAACTGTTAAATGCTTGTAATTTTGTAATTTTGTGACAAAGATTGTATTCCACTGTATGATCTCCACATGTAAATATTTCACTGCTTCTTCTTTTGTATGCTCTTTTCTTGCTAGTTCAAATATTGTTTGCATTTTGATGGTTTAAACAGACGGATAATTTATTTAGCATTCTCAATCAATATGTCGTAGCCTTGTATATATGATACCTGTATCTGTTTATTCTTTGCAAATTAATCGGCAAATACAATGTGCCCTAATTCCAAACAAGATCCTTAACGTTTGTCATATAAGTTTACTAATGGTAGTTTATTAATATATTATGATATAATACCTGAATAGTATATTGATAATTGAAATGATTAATAACATGATTAAATTAATACCTAATAATATTAATTAAATTTATACCAAATCGTCAATGAAGATTCCATATTTTAGGGAAGAGAATTGGCGCCATTTTCATAAGAATTTAAACCTGAGGTCTGAGGAACATATAATTGAATATGGAGGCGCATGGTTCTTCACACTTGCATTTGTGAGCGAACCAAGAACTCGTTAAACAGAAGAAGAGAGTCACGCAGGTAAATTGCGGCCCTTTCATTTTTAATTGCGGCCCTCTCAAGAGATCGAGTCTCTAAATCATTATAAACCAAAATTACATTAAAAAATATCAAAAGAAGCGCAGTGTTCGTTATAATTCATTAATTTAAGTTTTTAATGAGTGTTTTGATGCTATCATGCTATGATGTTTCTGTTGTTAGAGGCCGCTGATAGTTAGTGTTCCGCAATTTACCTGCTTTATTTCTGCTTTATTTATATTTTCTTTATTCTGTGAAAAATAGTCTTTAGTTTTCTAAAACAGATGGCACTTCATCTGTTCAATAGTCATGCTGAATCATAACTCATTTACTATAAAGGAGTTCTACTATAAACTGTTTATTCTATTTTATTGACTAAGTATATTTTTTTTATTATTTATATATCAGGGACCACTCCAAGCAATTTTTTGTTGCTTTAATCAATGATGCTAATGTTTCTTATCATTTTCTGCAAACTCGACTATGAAATTTGATAGCATATTTTTAATTTTACCTATCTACTTCCGACTTATTAATTTTCAGTCTGAAGAAAAAGAATCTATGTACACAATTTGTTTTGATTTTTAACTTGATATTAGGTTACAATTAATCCATATAATATTCGTGTAAAGGTATAAAATGGGATAAAATAATTACATCTTCTTCCTCAGCGTCAGGTTAGTGATTCGGACAATTAGATATTACCCAAAGAGCATTAAAAACTTCAAAAATTAATAATAAAATATACTGAATCGAATTGTATGCGGTTTGCAGAATAATGATCATATGCTTTAGTTCTACAATATCATGGAATAAACTCATTTTTTTCCGGAGCCTGGACAGGGCCCTATAAACAACGTATATCGATTCGATTATTTTTCGCTTGCTGTGATATCGAATCGATGGATTGTTCCATCGAATCGACAGACTGTTGTTTGAAGCGGACCTTTAAATTGTTTTTAAAGGGGCAGTTCAGTCAAAATCAAACTATCGCCAAATTGGTCCTAAATCGATTTAGTATATTTATTTATGTAACATTAGAATATTCGTTGATTTTAGAAACGTTTATATAAAAAGTATATTGTAAATTACTGGCGCCATCTGAGGACTGTGGTGGACCGCGTAACTAATCATTGTAGTACGTAAACAAAATGATAACCAGTCCCAGACTTGAATCGGTTATAAACTTATGAAAATGGTGAAAAGAATTTGTATAAATGAAAACTGTCCTTCGAGACAATTAGATTTAGTTTTGAAAAGAAAACCATCTCTTCATAAATTACCTGTTAATACTGTTGATAGAAAAATTGTTCACATGTTATCAGCTGTAAAATGTAAACAAATAGTACAGAGTGGTGGCTCCATCTGTAGGAGGACGCAGGAACTAAATCGAATTTATAAAATATGTTATATATCGCTTATTATATTTTTTTCCAACCGTTTAATTCTACAAGAATGTTTTATTCTTACTAAGTGATCGTTCAACATTAATATTATGAAAACAAAAATTGACTGAACTGCCCCTTTAAACTAAAAAAATTCCAAATTTATAGCAGATCGATTCAGGATTAGATAGTAAAAAGTTGTAATTACTCTGGAACAAGCCTCTCGGACAGGGTTAAACTTTGAAAGTTTTCTTCAACATCACTAAAAAAGAAAAGATAGTTTGGGTGAACAATATCCGATTATTATCAAATCAAAATTTTAATGAACAATTTATAATAATTATATTATTAACTTTTATAAATGTCAAAATAATAATTAAGGCAGGTAATAATAGATTAAAATTACGTGAAAATTAAGATTTAATATATAGAATAGTTACACCTCTTTCTAATTTCTATGTAACTTTGCTAATCGAAGAAAATGCATGGGATAAAGGTAATAAAATCAAATTTATGAAAATCTAAATTGCAATAACCCTAAATTTAACTATTGTATTTAATTGGACACTTGGTAGACGAATAAAATATTGTTAAACCACTTAATTTAAAGGGGTCTTTTTAAGAGCTGTATAGCCGTAAGAACGGATAATTTTTGTACTTTGTAGAGGGTGTCTGTTTAAAGATCGTCCGCTGTACGAGCTTTACTTGTATTTACCACCAATTACAAAAAATACTTAGATAAATCATTCAAATTAGACTCATATGTAGTTATATAGTGTTATTTAATTCACGGTTTAAAAATAACTTGCAATATATTACCAATAACAGTATAAACATCACTGTTCAATTTTAACCTTTAGGAGTATTTACCAGAATAAAATAAGTTACTGTATCAAAGTGTTTACAAAAATCAATTTAAATTATTTTTAACAACATAATGTACAACTTGAGTGAAGAATTTACCAAATAGAAATCATAATGTATTTGGAATTAAATGAAGATATCGTATCGAAACATATTCTTTGTAACAAATCATAACCCAAATAATAGCAACATATATCTATAGAACTAATATAAAACTATTTCATATTCAGCCAAATGTAGCATGAGCTGGAATGAAGGATGAAATAATTAAAGAATAGGAGTTCCACCATCGAAAAATCAAAGACTATTATTGGATTAATAATTTTGTTTGTCGTTTCTATCCATCAGGAATTGTAGAAAGGAGGTTTTGTGTGATATATTCCAAGAGCCTCCATACACATTAACTTATGATCATTTGGTCTTCGTCATGACCTGCAAAAATATAATGTTTAATATTAATATCAATTCAACAAACTTCAACAAACAATATTATTTCTATTATAGTATACAAAATAGCAAATAATAGTGATTATAACTATAACTTCATCTCCAACTTCAGTCATATTAAAATAGTTCAAGTAGATTTATAGACATAATCAGATTTATAACCATTGATTTCTTATGATAATAAGATAAATTATTCTATTTACTGATAGTTGGAGACCATTCGTTTCCGTTAGTATAACGGGTAAATTAAGGTTAAACTTATTTCATGTTTTCTAGTTTTGTAAGTAGGAATGACCATATTTTTTATATGTAACAAAATTGCAATTACAAACCTCCGTGGTAGTGAACAGAATCGTCAATTGCACCAGATCTCAAGGTTGTTTGAACCATTCTATATTTTCTTTTGTAGTAGTAGGCCATGACTGACACAACAACTAACAAGGAGATGCTCGAAAGGCAAACAATGATAGTCATGATGGGATTCCTAAATTGGTATTCTGATTTCACTGAGAGTTTTGGAAAATTCATAGAAGAGAACATATTTTCAGAACTGTTTTCATCGTTAGTTATCGCTGTTGTTAAATGGTCTTCGGTCGTAGGGATTGAATCAGTCAAAATAATTTTAGGTGTTTTACACAAGTAACTCATGAGCTTAGCACAATCATTATCATTCCATTTTTGGGACAAATGGGCCATTTCTCCACATCTCTCTTCTTCGTCGTTAGGCTCACCACGCGCCCAATTTTGGTGGTCCATTGGAGTTCCATCAGACCATAAGAAACTATGGCCGCTTCTCACAAGACCGATCCATGTAGAATATTGGATGTGGTTGCGTTTAAAAAAGTTCGTCAAGAGATTTTCTTCCTGCTTCGAATGAATTGAAGCCAAATTGCTACCTTCTCTTTGACAGCGAATATTGGCATTCATCCAATCGACCTTCTCTTCTGTCTCAAATAGGTAACAGTACTCTCCGTGAAAATCTATCCATTGCTCAGACGGACACGAGCCAGTTACATCTGGGCCTTCTAGAATATATTTTACGGAGGAATACTTGCAAATGAATTTGTGCTCTTTTGAGCATGGTTCTGAATACCATTTCCCATTATCACTAACAGAAAGGACAACACAAGAGTCGTTGGCATCCATTCCCCAGTTAGTGAATAAGACTGGGTTTTCATCTGAGAACTTGAACGATTGAGTTTTCTGAAAGAGAATTAATAAAATATATTACTCTTTAATGAACTATTAAAATGAATGTACGAGGACAAAATATTGAGTTAAAATATAATATCTCTTACATTGTTGTACTTCATACCCATCCAGAATCGATCGTCCGAAGTGTAATTACTCAACAGACTGGTGTAAATGTAGTTATTCTCTTCTAAAAATTCAATGGACATCAAATTTGATCCAAGCTGCTGACAAAATTCTTCTGCTTCCTGATGAATAAATTATAACTATTGGGAAAATTAATCTATGTAGAAGCGTTAAATATATATGAATTTATCCATGATTTCACCTTCCATGATTTCAGTTCATCGATCACTTTGTAACAGCCATCACGTTTCTTAACAAAATCATTATCTGGATAATCGCAAAACTTTACGTTTGGATCGAAATCGAGATTGCTATCTGAAATAGATAGAGAAGTTTCAAATAAGATAGCTTAATTGAATAAATAACAATATTTTTTCCTCTTATATTTGTTTGTGTTCGTTTATTCTGTTATTCGTGATGTTATCAATCACAAGAATAAACAATTTCTGTAGTTAGAAATAAACTAGGCTAGTCACATCACCACTTGTCACTGCATGAGTCTGAAAATTTAACTATATGTACAGGGTGGATCAAAAAAAAAATACGATCCAAGCTTTAAATTATAGTAGCTATCTCAAAAACTACTAACACTAACATTTTTCTAAAAACACCATTGTGTTCGTCTACTTTTTAACAAAAATAGTGAGAATTTCAAAACTATTTATCCATCTATATTGATGCAATAGTGATTGTAGTAAATGGTGTCAAAAGTATGCTTGCGCACAACACATAAAATTATGAAGATTGTTTTTCTAAATCTATATTTCTTCCTTACTATCTACCGACTCCTTCCTAGTGATAGGCAAAAAAAAAATCTTTTTTATTAAATAAAAAAACGTTTTTTTTTCTGAAATAAAAAACACCAGGATGAAAAAAAACACCCAAAACTTTTTTTTTCATAATATTTTTTTTTCAGAATAAGTAGATTTTTCCACAAAATTTGGATAATTCTAATGAATAATATATCTGAGACTGATTATATGTAGTAAATAAACGTCCATATTGATATTTTATGTATGTAGAATATATAGAAGTGAAATAAATAATGCATCTACACTACTAGTGATGTGCAGTGCAACATCATCTGTTGCCAGCTTGTGCTCTGCTATCCACTGCACCTGAAGTGTGATGCTGGTGTGACAGCTATGGGTGATGGGAATGGCCTTTCAAAGGGGTATACATACCTATTATTATTTTATCAAAGATATTACACTACAAAAAGATAAACGTAGTGACGTACCTACTATTCTCGCAATTTCTGTTTGAAAAGGACCCATCAAAGGTCTGTACTGTCATCGGAGTGTCAAAGCAGTAATGAAATTTAAATTTAATAAGGACAATAAGGAATATGTTGCTTGCGTGACGTCATAACAGCAACATTAAAATTATATTTACCCTATAGTTACTTAACTCTCAAAAGTTTAAAAGTTTACTCACTGTCTTTGGCTCTTAGCCACTGGTTCGTGCGAACCAGCTCTCACTAAACGCACTTATTAAATCTTAACGTATCGAATTTTTGATATATTTTTTCAAAAGAACCTTCATTTGATATTTACACTTCCATTGGGAAACAGTGAAGAATAAATAAACAATCATCCACTTAAGATAAAGAATAACAAGTAATAGAAAAAACAAATTTATCTTAGGTATTACTGTTATTTGGATCATGGATGATGTTAGTCTCTCGGTATGAAGCGACTAGCGAGGTGCGCAGTTTGGCACACTCATTCAGCTTATACCTGTAAGAGCACTAACATACTAATTATTTGAATAAATGCTCATAATATGAGTATTTTATCATTTATCATAGCTATTTACTTGTCGAACCGTGTATAATTATGTGAAAACATATACACTACCGGCCAAAAATCTGAGACAGTTCAGTATTTTTAAAATTTCTCCAGAACTGTCAGCAGGATTCAGACCAAACTTACACATATTGTAACTACCTCTTATATTGATATTATGAATTAATTACAGTTCATTCTATATGATAGAAAAAAAGTGATGAGGATTTCAATTTTTATTTTGGAATTATAGTGGACAAAACCATGGGACAAAACAAAGAAAATTTGGTATAACAGCATTAAATCAAAAGAATGCAAAACTTTGATGATACTCAATCAATATCTGGTTAACAATCCTTTATTTTCTATCACTGCAGCACACCTTCTACTGCAAGTTTAAATGAGATCACGACATTCATCACGTGAAACTTTTGCCCATTCTTCTAGATGTTTCAGCCAAAAAATCATTAGTATTGACAGAGTTTCTTACCGTCACACGAATCCAAAAAGTGGACCATAGGTTCTCAATAGGGTATAGGTCCGGACTTTGAGGAGGCCGATCCAAAACATCCACATTTTGCTCTTTCAAAAATTCCATTACATGCTTAGCCTTGTGGCATGGTGCGTTATTCTGTATTAAAATAGGGCTTTCACACTCAGAATTTCAAAGTGTTAGGATGAAATGATCTCTCAACGGCTTCCTATATATTGTTCCATTAACTCTGGTGGTTAGCCGGAACAGATCAGTCGTTCCATCACGGAAAATCATTCCGACCGCCATTACGCTACCCCACCGAACCTCTCTGTTTTCTTCGTACATTTTTTATTTAACCTTTCGCCAACAAACCTTCTTAGAAAATTATTCCCGTCAGATCCAAACACATTAAATTTACTTTCATCAGAGAAGAAAAATTTCGCTACTGATCATCTGTCCATAACACATGATTTTGAGTAAAGCCTAATTTGAGTTTCTTGTTCTTGTTGCTTACCAACGGCTTCTTCGCTGGTGATCTTACAAACAGACGAATTACATTCAGACGTCTTGATACTGTTTTACGAGATGCTTTAATGTCATGAGAGGCATGTACTTCACGAGAAATTCTGGCAACTGTCTGAAACATATCGTTCAGTGCCATCCTCCTAATCACTCTATCTGGTCTAGGAGAAGTTATTCGAGGTCGGTTATTTGTCTTAGGAGCTAACATTTTTCCAGTATCCTTGAAACCCTTTATAATTCTCCCGACAGAACTTTTCGACAGCTTCAAGTCATCAGCATCTTCCGTATCGAATTATTCTTTCCATGAAGTTTGATAATTGATTTTATGACAGAAGATTCAACTTTAGGTGTCATATCGATGGTGGAACCGGTTGCAATAACTTTACAGTAATGAAATAGACTTATTCTTATTTGTTGTACTTAGAAAAGTTGAAAAACTCACTACAAAGTCCAGAATAAATTATATTCATGGTTCTGTCCCACGGTTTTGGCCACTTTGATTTCAAAATAAAAATTGAAATTCTCATAACTTTTTTTCTGTCATTTACATTGAACTGTAATTAACACAGAGGATCAACATAAAAGGTAGTTACAATATGTGTAAGTTTGGTCTGAATCTCGTAGACAGTTCTGGAAAAATTTAAAAAATACTGAACTGTCCCAGATTTTTGGCCGGTAGTGTATGACTTATATGTCATGAAACGACAGCATCCAAATGGGTAAAAATTAAAGATATGTCATATGAATAACTACTTAATAAATTCATAAAATAAAGAGAGTGTCTGCCGAGTGACATGACAAAAAAGTTACCTTCCTTTTATTTTTATAGAGCTTTCGAATAAATTAATATTCATTATCAGTATCCTAATTTTGACTAATTTTAAACGAAATAAGTAGAAATAATAAGTATATTGTATACCAAAATTAATAGTCACCTAACTAATTAACAAATAATAAAGAAAAATCATAGAAAATCATAAGTTATTAACCCAAAACAGTTAAATTAAATGAAATTAAATTAAATTAACAGTTAAATTAAATGGCGACTGTTTATGAATATATATATGGATTACAATAAACGAATAGCACACTGGTTTGAAGTTTGCAAAATTTTGAAATTTCCTTCCTAAAGTAATTTAAGGATGGTAACTCTTTTGTCATGTCACTTGCTCTTCATTTCATAAATATACTAAGATTTCCAAGAAGGAAGCCAAAAACTGAAATTATAACTACTATAGTAAACACTTTAATTCATCATTGTCAACTAGTGTTTGTGTAAGTGCAACAGACTAGCAGCACTGACCCCCACAATTACATGGCAGACTTGTGGTCAGTCTTTCATGAATTTCAGGAGTCTGCAGAGGTCAATTAGATAACATAGATGTTAGAAACAACATAATGATTACCTTATTTGGTATATATTATGTTTTACAGATAAAGAATCAGGTGAAAAAGCAAAAAAAAAATGCATTTGTGAAAAAAAAAAACATATTTTGTGAAAAAAACTGAAAAAAACGCTGTTAGAAAAAAAAGCTTTTTTTCTAACACTACGAGTCCCTCCACATGTTCTCCTATTTCTTCCCGAATATAATTAAATCCATGTTCTTATTGCTTCCATACGATCGCTGAGCGACATTTGCTAACTGATATGTTCAAAAATCGCATCATTGAACTAAATCATGCAATTGAGTGGCCACCAAGATCATCGGACATGACTCCAGGTCATTTTTTTTATGGTTACATTTTAAAAATTAGTGTTATACTCTGCCTGCAAATTCAAACAACTTGAAGTAAAGAATCACGAGTCAAGTGAATTTACTTTAAAAATCTTCATTAATAAAAAGAGTTATGGCAGCAATGAGAACAAGGATTGAATTATGTAAAGAAATGGAGGACACAGTAGGGAAGGAATTAAGACTAAATATGTATTTAGTAATGATTTGTTAATGATAAATTGTTAAGTTTCTTGTTTAAAAAAAATCATAATAATTCTGTTTGGGAGCAAGCAAACTTTTGACACCGTTTACTATAATCACTATTGCATCAACATAAAATTATAGATGGATAAATAGTTTTAAACTTTTAAAATTCTTACAATTTATGTAAAAAGTCGAGACTGACACAATTGTAGTTTTAGAAAATGGTAACGTTAGTAGTTTTTGAGATATATCAATTCAAAATTTGGTTCGTTTTTTTTTTTTTGACCCACCCTGTAGTATGGACACTTGCATTGTTCTTTGTCGCATACTTTATTATTTGTGATTGACAGCCGACAGGGCACGGACAAAAGATATATAATATAGTGTAGATTTAGGTTTTGGGTTGGTAGATGCTCACCAACAGGTGTCTGACAGATAAATCTATTTTCTGATTTTTCTCTCTTGCAACTTTTATCGTTCCACAAGTAGCTTTCTTTGACGATTATCTCCACACATTCTTCTTGATCAGACTTGAAGTTGCGATTAAACGCCGACTCAATTATAGGTCCCTCCCTCCAAATGGGTGTTGGTCTCTGAAATTTAATTGATCTTGTAGAAAATTTAGCCAATACATGAAATTTAACCCAAAGTTTATATTGTTTTTGTCAAAAGGAATTAACAACAATGATGATGGTAAAATAAATTAACCAGCACATTAACTAATAACATAAATATTGAAAAAAAAAATTTATAGTACAATTCTATTTCTAAAAGTAAATTGGGTTTGATAATAATTATTCATTTATAACTAACATTATTTCTGTTATTGTTCGGTTCCCCCTTATTCCAGTTGGTGTAGTCCACGGTGCTTTGATCCAGCCACAGGAACCCATTCATGTACTTCATTCCAATCCAAACATAATCAATGTCGATTTTCACATCGTAAAACATCGAAGATATAACATCTGCAAAAATTAGTCATATTTTTTTAAAATTATGAAACAGTGTATTTACTCTTAATAAGCCCGTTACAAACTGGGCATATTGTATACCAAATGTGGGAGTAATAATTTAATTAATTCTAATGCCCTGTGTACAGTGTACACACTAGGCACTAAAAAGTGCATGATGCTGTATCACGCACTAAAAACTGGCTGATTTAGTGCTAACTCGAGCACGTTCTAGTGCCTACTTGAGTATTGAGAGTGTGCATTGTTTTGTACCTGATTCTGTAACTTTCAGTAACAATCTGATTCTGCCGAGAGGAGGAAATACATCATAAACTGATGCAGACAAGTTACCGAAAATCTCATTGAGTTTTTCCTCGATATTTCTGATCTATGGGTGATAAAGTCAGTCTAGATTTAAATAAAACAGGGGAAGGAAGCTTTCAAATATTTCGAAATAAATTATTGATGAATATAAATAATGCAAATAAAGACAACAATACGGAAAAATGGCATGATATGTGATGCCGCCATTTAGGTAGTTATAAATTATTGTTCATAACTACATATTTTCTTAATTTTTAACCAAATCATCTTCTTTTTGTAAACATTTCTTGTAAAATAAGGTAAAACGTATAGAAATCAAAGCTTCATGTCTTCCATCTCTGAAATACAATGATAGTCTCAATTAAAAATTAAAAGTACATCATCTCGTCAGGCCTTGTGTGTACGCATCGCAAACTTTTTCGTTGCCAGCCAAGTGACTGATGTCCGCATAAAGTTCAATTTGAGGCCTGGTATGTACCTACGATTCCAGGACAATAACCCCCCGTGCAAAACAAAACCGTGCAGTAAACCCCCCGGAAAAAAAAAAAAAAAAAAAAAAAAAAAACCCGGTGCAAATAGCATAATTCATTTTTATTAATATATTAAACATTATTCAATGCGAACCAATAATTATTACATTTTCTTCGAAAATATGACAATTTTTTTTTGCAAGATAAGGTATACCCAATTACCAACTTAATAGTAAAAAAAGTACAGTATACATTTTGTCACTATCAAATCTGGCCGGGGAGAGGGCAAGCCCCCCCCCCCCTCAACTGGACCGCTAATCTAACCTTACGTGCACTATATCTCTTTATATTTATAACATATAGTAATATTATTAGTAAAAAACTAATGAAAATTAATAAAATTGAATTGTGCTATTTATATCGACTAGGGTTTTTTTGCACCGGGGGTCTTTTTTATTCGGGGGGTTCATTGCAAGGGGGGGGGGTTGTCCGGGGGTATATTGCACGGGGGGGGGTTTGACCGCGGTTTTTTTTTGCACTGGGGGTTATTGTTCTGTCACCATGTACCTACTATAGGCTTACCTATCAGGCGCGAGTTCAGAGTGGTAGATGAAGAGACGTGGATGTTTAACGTAAAACATATAATAACGTAGAGTCGTCCACCAATTGCCAGAGAAGAAATGCAACAATTAATAAGAGACAGATTGATTAAGAGTTTAACTGAAGAATTGAACGACGATTGTGTTTCCACGATGACTGCACAAAAGAAACTGAGCTCCCGGTTAATGAAATTAAAGTCGTTCGAATGTAATCACCACAGCCACATGACTAGGTACAAAAAGGTAATCACCACAGCCACATGACTAGGTACAAAAAGGTAATCACCACAGCCACATGACATAGGCACGAAAAAGGTAATCACCACAGCCACATGACTAGGCACGAAAAAGGTAATCACCACAGCCACATGACTGTGCGCGAAAAAGTTTTAACTTTTAACTGTTTTTATTTATTTTAAATTTTAGAGATGGAAGATGTGAAGCTTTTATCCATAGGTTTTTACTTATATGCAAAAAGTAGAATGTGTTATTTTGGAGAAAACAATTAAAGTTAATTAATATAAATATGCAATAAAGAGGCTATAATAAATAGTAAAAGTTTCGCAGAAAGATTTTCGTAGGTAATGAAAAAAGAAGAAAATAACAGGCTCCCACAAATTAGTTGGTTATGAATCATTTTTATGAACTATCTCAATATTTCCAGAATTTAACCAGTCATCCCGTTCTGTAAACACTTTTTTTGCAAATAGGCTAAAAACTCGAAGGCAATAAAATCCTCTAGTCTTCCCTCGCTGAAATTTGCATTAAAAGTGCAGTATCGCGCACTTTTTAGTGCCCAGCCATGTGACTGATGGGCCGCATAACGAATATTTTAGTGCCTAGATTGTACAAGCATGGCTTCAATATTGCCCGCCGTCAATTAATACTCTCTTTGGCACAGAAAAGTTCACAAGTAGGCACTATATCAGTCAGTTTTTAGTGCGCGCATCATGCACTTCTTTATGTCAAGTGTATACAGAGTATAAAGTTATTAAACTTGTCAATTAAATGTACAGTGTTCCGCAAAAATGTACCCCATTTTTGTATAACTTATATCTCCGGTTGAAATTGAGATATTTTAAATCTGTTTATTTCATAATAAAGGAAAATTTGTTTTTCAAATGAATAAAAAAATTTGTGAATATTTTCTTAATTATGAGTGCACAGTAAGAGGTTAATGGACAGGGGTAAATTATGCTTGTACCAATCAAATTCCAACTATAATACAGAAAATGAACTTCAAGAAAATACTTTTCAACCTTCAAATGTTATTATTAATATTTCTTATAATATTGAAGAAAAAGTAACTATTTTATTTGCATTTTGTATGTATTTCAATTTTGTACGAATGTTCAAAATGCAAATCAAACATCATGCAATTTCTGCCCCCCTGGCTACGCAAAGAGAAGAGCGTTTTGCAATTAGATTTCTTCTCAACAACATATGTTCATCGAATGATTAGTAGTCGCAGATGAGGCTGCATTTTCACGATGATATTCAAAATACAAAAATGTGGTTTATTAATCAACCCGAAAAAAGAGGATCTTTCCCATTTGATGACCCCCACCAACTTTAATTTAAATTAATTATTTTATATGTATTTTTGTCCATAGAATCCGAAAATCGAAACCGTTTTTTGTAGAAACTAATAGTTTTTGAGATATGAGGGTTTAAAGTTATTTATTTCCTATGTATTACTGAAGGATTGAGAACTTTGAAAAACTAGTGTTTTCACGCTTTTTCGCCAATTTTGGTCAAAAATAGCCGTAATGTAGCTTGTTGTATCCGCTAGTTTGTTGTACTGCACACTTCATGATTGTTTAATCAAATTCTCAATCCTTCAGTAATACATAGGAAATAAATAACTTTAAACCCTCATATCTCAAAAAAATTTAGTTTCTACAAAAAACGGTTTTGATTTTCGAATTCTATGGACAAAAATACATTTAATAAATTTAATTTAAATTAAATCTGGTGGGTGTCGTCAAATGGGAAAGATCCAAAAAAAATTTTTGAAAACAGCAAACGCAGAGAGAAGCTTTCTGTGTTTGCGAGTCTTTGCGGTAATGGAACATTCACGTAGTACGCATCTGTCCTTCTTTTATGATGTAAATGAAACTGAACTTTATTTATAAATGTTAAATGCGTTAAACCTTCCATACTTGAAGCTGGCTGAAAACTGCAATGAATTCAGGCATATTTGCTTATAGCATGAGTAATCACCAGCTCATTGACACATCACACTATCACAGTCAAAGACAAATTATGAGAAGTATTTGGACAGCGGCTACTAGCACTAGGATTTGATGTTCAGTGATCACAAAGCAGCCCAGACCTAACCTCATGTGATTTTTTTACTTTGGGGATTTGTTAAGAATCATTTATTTAAAACACCACCTCTGATATTTGAAATAATAGGAGAAAGGGTGTAGGATGCATTTGAGAAATTGCACGTTGAAGGATTCTAAAGGTTGATTTACATTTTACGTTTATTAAAGTTTTTTGATCTTCTGTTGTCGGAATTGGATTTCGTTGTTAGGAAAACTGAGATGAAGATAAAAATTCAAAAATGTTATTTCAATAATTCCTTGGTACAAGCATAATTTACCACTACTCATTTAACTTCTTACCGTGCAATCATAATTCAGTAAATATTCACAATTTTTTTTATTTATATGAAAAACAAAATTTCCTTTAATATGAAATAAACAGATTTAAAATATCTCTATTTTAACCGGAAATATAATTTATACAAAAATGGGGTACATTTTTGCGGATCACTCTGTATATGGACTATTTATTTAAGCAGTATCTATAGTTTTTAAATTATAACAATAATGATAATACGGTAGAAAAAGGTTAACAATGGTAGTTATACACGCGTTTAAAATTTAGTATGTATTCTATAAATTAAATTTAAAATATTTCTTTTTGTGGATATAATCCAAACATTACACTGTATTATTCCTAAACTGAAATCAATAAAATTACTTTTCAGCTATCAAGAAAAGTTTATTTAATTTTCCCACCTTGCTCGAATTGGCTGTTAATGCTAGCTAATTCTCCGCCAGTGCTCCTGCAATTCATCATTGCATCTTCATATGACTTAGGAAACTTATACAAAACGAAGCATTTGCCACCTGGTTTGAGAAGTAATAATGTTACTGTCATACGTGAATTATGAACAACCATTATAACATTCTGTATATCATGAACAACCATTGTAGCATCCTGTATGTCTTAAGCAACCAATGTAACACCTTATATATAATGAACAACCAATGTAATTACAAGATTCTTCTTTTCAATCAAAGGATTGGGCCATGACACAGGGTCATTCATATACCTACTATTCTGTAAACAGTGATTATAAACTCTCACCTGCTTTACTAGAACCTTCTGGACAGTTTCCTTTCGTTTCAGAGGTATGACCAATTGGTTTGACCACAGCATTCGAAGTGTAGTTTCCATCCTTCGGTTTCTTGCAGATGAAACTGAGACTTCGACCACAGTTGTCGTCATTCCATTTTCCGTTTGCCGGATAGAGACTCAAGCAATCTTCTTGACCTGAAAGTGATTGGAATGAGGAATTGGTTGGAAAGAAGAAATGGATGGAATAAGGAATTATCGGACGGCTCAATATTTCAAATCATATAAGATAAAACTATACAGTTAAACATTTTGATTTAGAATCAATATTTTAAATTATTCTGGTATCATGAACAGTGGACACCAAGTGAAATAACTAGTTAATATCAAATATGTTTTTTTATTATATGCTCGAAAATGTACGTGGATTCGTCCGTAACTTGAAACGCACTCTAATTCCATAATCTTTTAATTGAACTTCACTCACCCAAGACGCTATTGGGTTCGTTTAAGTTCCAGTTGTTGAAGAGGAAAGGTTTCCCATCAGACCACTTGAAACTACCTATGAACTCTTCTCGGCCACCAATCCAAAGTAGAATGTCTTCGAACTTTCTTATCTGAAACAATTTAAAAACTCGAATTCGCCCTTTAAAATTTGTGAATTCTTCAGTGCATTTACATATTTTAATTATCTGCATTGACTTTAAATAAAAACTGAATGAATTCTCTTTACCGTAAGAGTTCATCCCTAGTGGATTATTATTTTTATTGACTGTAAATAGATATTACATGAATGATTTTCACTTTTGTATTCCAAAACTTGTAATGTCCATTTTATTTTTAACAGCTTTTAAATGTTTGAAATATGCTCTGTGATATCTGAGTCATAAGAATACTCTAAGCTTTAAAACAATATTCATAATTTAAGAGTTGAGAATCTGTATTCGAAATATTCTTATGAAATGTTCAATTGTGCATGTGCTTGAAAGAGGTGTGGGATCAACAATAGAATAGAAATATCGTGCAGCATCACTTCCGTGATATACGGATTTGGGAAGCTTCCGACGAACAGTTTTCGTGGAAAATGTGTTCAATAGGTTTTCACTGAGCTCAGCAGTGATAATACGAGCAGTGTTCTTGCGATTTGCTCTAATAATTCGATTTTTTAAATTCGACGATCTCTCCCATACAAGTTCAACTATCGGCTAGACCTGTTCTTTCATCAGGACGTTTTTTCTTCTCTTTCGAGTAAGTAATTACTTTTAAACAATACCTCTTGAAACGCCAGGCAATTGAGCAGTTTCTATTAAACTAGCACTCGCCCTACGACCATATGAAACTTGACCTCATTGAGAATAAAACAGGTTTACCATTTTTATACGGTTATAACTAATTTTTTAACATTTTCGGTTCATAAATACATAATTGCACACTTAAAATAAAAATTGATATGCAAATTGGATATGAAGTGTTAATAAGGTTTAATTAGATGTTGTAACTCACGTATTGGCTGATGAAAAGAGATTCGTCAGAATCCTCGATGGACAACAAATCTCCTCCTTGTTGTACACAATACCTCCTAGCATCACGCCAAGACTTTTTCTCCACAGAAGAGGTTTCTTCAGAGGAAAAGAAGTAGCAAAAATCACTTTTTAGAGCCCAGCCATCCCTGTCTGGGCACTTTTCTACATTCAGGAGAGGAGGAAGGGTGGTTGGAGGAATGGTTGTGACTCTGGGTCGAATAAACAGATGACGTCCTCGAGACGCATCTATATTGATCAATCCAGGTAAATAAAATGGTGGCCGTGTCGAATATTTTATCCTCCTGTGGGTTGGTCTTCGGCCATATCCGGTATTCCTAACGGGAATTGTAGTCATTGTGGTGTTATAATCATCACTCTCAGTAGTAGAAATATTATATTGCAGCCTTCTTAGATAAGCAAAATGCTTTTGGCGCGTAGCGACCATTTTTTGAATATCCTCATGAGTAATTCTCTTGCCGGGAGGTGGATTATAAAAATCTGAACAAAATAATTTAGTTTAATTAAGGTAAAGGCAAAACCCACTTTCCGAGTAATACGACGTAATGCTAAAAATATAATTTTGAATTTAAATTATTTTATAAATTCAATCATAAATGTTTCATATACATTATCAATGGCTCTAGGACAACTCGCCGCCAAACAAATCGCCACGTAAAATTCGCCGTGTGGACAACTCGCCGCGTGATTAATGTCTTGCCAGCATATTCATCATTTACATATATTTAAAAATATTATAAATTTGAACAAAGATTTGTTTCCATACGCTCAAGACTGACGTATAACAGTAGTTGACAAATTTCATTAATTCAATCAATATGTTTCTTTTGGGAAACGGACTATTCCCTGCCGGACTTTCCCTCGCCTGAACTTTTCCCCGCCGGACTCTTCCCCGCCTATTTGTATGGAAAATTTAATATTGAGCTTTTTAAATTAGTTTTTTTTTTTGTTTGACCAAAAAATCTATTGTCGTGAAATTATAAATCGAAGTCTGCCGTCGCAACTACTCAATTTTTTGGATTTTTTTAAACATTATTGCATGGAAATTGGTCACTTACCAACTCCTTGAACCGAACCCGTTCTGTAGTTACTCTTTCGATAATTAGTTTTCATTGGAGACTTTTCGAAAAGATTTACAACTTTATATCCAAATCGTCCTCAAATCTGACTACTTGAAAAGTCTTGATTTAAGGATTTCTACACTCTAACTTATGTATTTTCATAATAATGGTTAATCCATTGTAAGTTCTTTAAGGAATAAATATTAAATAAGCATAACAGAAAAAGCCAATATTAAGTTTAATAAAAAAAATATACAGTAGGATTATTAATTCTGTAGTCTATAATATTAATTGTCAAATAAATAAACTACAATTAAATATATACTTCTGGAAAAGTATATATTTGAACTAGAGCATTTTTAATAATAATTAATCGTAGCATCTTAGACTAAATTGCTACATTTTGCAATCCATTAGAATTGCCATAATGCTTTGAACTTTGTATCATATCTTAATTCTATGCAAATTTACAAAGGTACAGTCTTAAAATATGAACGACCAATATCGACACATACGGAAATCAAAGCTAAAAATAAGACTGTATTATTGTGTAAGTCTGTTAATAAAGTGTGTCTTATAAGTTCTATTGATAAATGGTTTGTTTTATCGATATTATAATTTAATAGCCCAAAATACTATTATTTTATTCGGCGGGGAAAAGTCCGGTGGGGAATAGTCCTGGCTGGGAAGAGTCCGGCGGGGAATGATCCGGCGGGGAAAAGTCCTACTGCCGTTTCTTTTGTTATATCTGTTAGAATATTTCAGGCCGCAAAAATGATTAAAGCTATTAATTTGAATTTAGAAGTGTTTAACGTCTGCTTCGAAACGAAAGGCTTTTTAGTTGACGTCAAAATTAAATTATATACAAGGGACTGTAAAAAGAGGTCAGAAAGAAAAGTGACTCCTTGAACAAAGGCACTACCAACCACCAGTCTGTGACAATGCTCATGGATGCAGGAAAGATACTTCGTGGATACAATCACTTACCAAGGAATGTGACGAAAAGAAATACAAGCACAGGTGACTGCACTCCTGTATAGAAGAGGAAAATGAAGAAGTGACAGTAAATGTAACTTATTAGCCTACGTAAAACAAAAATCTAAGACTTCGTAGTTAGAGAACCTTTTATTTGCACTGATGTACTACATTTAAATTAAAGTGATTTTTACAGGTCATTAGAAATAGAGGACATCTGAACTTGCTTTCTTTCTAATATCAAATATTTTCCAATAGAACGAAGAAAATTTTATTTTTAAATTTTAATTTGAAACACACACCATGTTTATATAATTATAGTTTAAAAAACTTTATATAAAACTTTTGAAATGGAAAAGAAAACATTTCCAAATACTGCTAAGAAAATTTGATAATTAATTTACAACACGCAGCTCATATTTAAAATACTTTATATAAAAACATATATCACATGTTTTGGCGGCGAATTGTCCTAGCGGTGAGCTGTCCTCACGGCGAATTGTCCGGCGGCGAGTTGTCCGGTCACCATTATCAATACATATTCAATATTAAATTACTCACAAGGTTCAGCACCAAATACAAATCCCCAAAATATGAAGAGAAGAACTGCAATAGGATATAAATAGAATTATTTAAATATCTAATAATTGTTATTTATCAACCCAAAGTATCACTAAGCTGATACAAATAAATAAAATATAATAGTAATGTCATGCCATATTGGACTGGTAAATCTTTATCTACCGAAGTGACGTTACTGATTGGGGTTCTGATAGATAACGATAATCTAAAAAAAAATGCAAAAACACCCCACATTTTACGTGTTCTATACCTGTAGTTTCAATGATTCTGATGACAAAGTGACACCAATGGTAATTAGTATAATAAAATAAAGTATCCATGCCATTATTCAATAAGAATAGGTTCATTTATGAATAAAAGCATTGTAACTATTTTTCAGTGTATCTTGAGGCCATGGTTACAGATTTAGTTGAAAAAATAAAACGCATGCATAGATTTTACAAATTTTAAAGTGAAAAGTGATATCAATTTCTCTGAATATGAAAGTATACTTATTCATATTAATTTAAATTACGTACCATTTTTAATCAAAAAACTGCTTTCAGTTTGGGATACAGGGAAGCTTTTATTGTATGTATTTGTAACAACTCGTAGATGGAGCACCGACAGATGGGCTCAATACAATTGGGCTCCAACGTATGGGCCCTGACAATTAAGCCCGCCGACAATTGAGCACAAGACATTTGGGCCCATAATAATTGGGCTCCAAGACAATTGAGCCCATAAAAATTGGAACACAATAAAAAAGTTTTACTTTGTTATTACAGTAGCAATGATTTTCAATTGAGTTAAAACAGAGAAATTTAAGAGTTTTAAGATTTTAATTTGGTATAAAAAAGCATTGCGTACATGTATATTATTAAAAACTTATTAGTAGCTTTATCAGTTTGACTATTGTTGAAATAGCCTGATTTCTTCGCACATATAGGTAAAGTTCGTACAACGGACAGTACATGTATACCGGAAAAGTGTCCGCTATGCCGATCAATGGGCGCTATAGCGGACTCAGCTTTTTCTTCAGTTGGGGTTAAAATTTTGCAATTTTCTTTTAACAGCATTTCAAAGAAACATTAATGAATGTAACCAATCTCAATTATTGTTAAATGAAAATTTTATTGAAGATCTTATAATATTTCAATAACTAAAAATATATACAAAATAATACGGTAGGTATCACCGTAACTATTCTAAATAATATAGAATAGTTACACCTCTTTTTATTTTCTATTGAACTTTTCTAACCTAAGAAAAATATAGGAAAAGGGTAACTAGATCAAAATATTTTAAAAATCTGAAAACAATACATTATAGTGTTGATAGTAATTTTGTGAATTTTAATCCTATAAATAAATAAATGTTTGATTAGATACTTGGTAGACAATAACAATAAAATTTAAAGAGGTCGTTGTAACGATCTGCAGTCCGGTAAAACGAACAGTTTTGTCCTTTGTCTAACGTTTAAAGATGTACCTGTACTCCATTTTTTTCAAGCAATCTTGATTTTCAATATTTATACGTTTAAATTTATTTTCAACTTGATTTTGCTCTAGTTTAATTTTGTGTATGAATTTAGGGATCTTTCTTGGAATTAGGGCACATTGTATTGGCCGATTAATTTGCAAAGAATAAACAGATACAGGTATCATATATACAAGGCTACGACATATTGATTGAGAATGCTAAATAAATTATCCGTCTGTTTGAACCATCAACATGCAAACAATATTTGAACTAGCAAGAAAAGTGCATACAAAAGAAGAAGCAGTGATATATTTACAAGAAAGAGGTATTCTACATAAAGAATGCTGGTTTATGGCATCAACATCACTTTATACAACATTTGTATAAAGACATTGCTTAAAAGATCATATTTATTCAATGTGCCCTAATTTCAAAAAAGATCCGAATTTAGAAATTTTAGGGGTTATGATATTTAGTCGATCTGTGCATCGGTCTGTGTCCCCCTTCAATTGAATTAGTGATACGAGGTGGACCTTCCAGACACATGGTTTGAAAAGAGGATTTCGTCTATTTTTTCAGAAAGGCCTTCCTATTCACGAAATAAACCTTAATAAGCATTAATTAAAAGTTAAATATTATGTATGCATTGTTTCTTATATAGAAAGTCAAAATATTAATTCTGCAGGTTGTAGCAGAGTTTGCTTTTATCAAATCTATGGTATTAATTTAATTGAAGACAATTGCTATTGTAATATCAAAGTAACACTAATTTTTTATTCTGTCTCTTATCACAATATATTTATTGGCTTAATTGTCCTAGGCCAAATTGTTGTATTGGGGTCAAATTGTCATGGGTCAAATTGTCTTGGGCTTAATTGTCTTGGGCTTAATTGTCGGAAGGATCAATTGTCTTGGGCTCAACTGTCGGTTCGCACTTAATTTAGAAGATAATGAACATAACCTTTCAGATACATTAAAATAAAAAATAACTTACCTGATGTGATAGCTTGAGAATACATTATCATCATAATTTCTTCTTTTAAAATAGTTTAAATTAAGCCATTATCGGGATAAATCTGAACATTTATATTAAAGCAAGAATAAACACTTGCAGATTCTATGTATTTATGATATGAAATTTAAATCACTGAAAAAGTGTCCAATTTGTATATTTCTTTCACATATCACAGTTTCATTGCATCTAATTTTATTTTCGTTTAAATTCATTCACTCACTTTAATCATAATTTAAATATTTCAAATAAATTGTATTAGAAACTTCGTAAAGATCAGCTCAGGTATGTTTTTTTACAAGATAGTATACATGGCTGATAAATAAAACAAAGCTATTAGGCCTTTTCCATTCATCCTTTTCCCTCCACATCTAAAACACACTTCTAAACAGTTTAACAATTTCTCCGCGTATTGGGCCACATGTGTACAAACTACATTGAACAGTTATATGTATTGGTATATGTTGAATAATGTTTAAAAAAAGGATACAAACACTAAATATTCGAAATGTGTTTTGAAGATTTAAGGTATTGGACGATTTAACCCCCCATGTCGGGGACCCCCCCCCCCCCATGTCGGTATAACAATTTATTCGAATCGGATAACGTTGCAACTCCCTGAAACTCAAAGAACTCGGAAAATGGAGATTAACATAATTCATTTACCAATCTGACCTTAATAAATTTCTAATAGCCCTATCTTAACACCAACTTTCCGAATACTATGAGTGTTCGAGTATGGCAACATTTCCCAATATTGATATGCATTCAATCAGTCAGACTATCGTTAAGATTTAGTAAAGGCACATTTATATCACCAGTTTAGTTGAAGAACACTTTCAGACTAAATGAGAACACACAGTGAAGGTGTTAACGAGAGAAATGCAAAACCTAACTATCAGGTCAGTACATCACCAGTGCAAAGGAACTTACTATCATGTATGACACAATCAGGGACGTTCAAGTGATTTGCTTCCTTTTATTTGTATGATCTGTGGCTACTATATTATACAGTACCACTACTCTATAATAGAGTCCTGTATAGTGAACCATTCTAAGTAAAGTGCTGAGTAATGAAGTACCCTGTATAATGAACATATTTTGTTTAGTCTGCCGTAAAATGGCAATTAAGTTTTTAATGTTTCTCTATACAATCTTTTCTCTATAATTTTTTGTAAGTTAACTAGTTTTTGAATTACAGCCATCGAAAATTAGGTATCGTTTTTTCGGGACACCCTGTATAGTGAACTAGATGTAGTTAATGAAAGAGGAGTTCTACTGTAACAATGGCTACTATAATCTTGATATTCTCTGTGTGTTTCTAGAGCTTCAAAGTATTTCAGTGCGATGCATTTTAGTGTCACAGATTTCTTGCGTGATGCACTAATAATTCTACTTATTTTTTACAAAGGACACATTTTTCTGTGAGCACTTCACTCAAAGTGAAAAGAATTATACTCTACGAAGTGTTTATATTTTCGTGAGGAAAAATAAACTCAACTATGAAGGTTTTTAATAGGATTCATCATCAGGAACAAGAGTGATAACATTCCTGAAGATGAATGGACATGTTATTATTCATAAGATCGAATCATAAAATCCCTTCAACGTTCACCAACGTAAATTCAATGTAACTACGTACATTAGTAAGGTGAAATTGAAATAAAGGCAACTGCTTACGGACAGGTTTAGTGTTTAGTCAGGATATTGAAATGCGATGTGATTTGACAGGCGACTCTGGAATACATTTCACTAAAATTAGAAATCGATACAAGATGACATACAAAAAGACGTATACACGTTAAAGCTACTTGAATTAATATCATTATACAAAGAGCTTCTTCACAGATATTTCAACTCTTCACTTATATATTAATTTTCTTTAATCAATCGAATATTTAATTACTTCAATGTTTTTCCATATTTATTTATTACTCCCATTTGACACTATCTTGTTATACGTCATTCCAATGATAATAGAAGTATCTTACTTTGTATTTAAACTAGTTATCTACTTTGAATTTAGACTAGGTATCTACTTTGTAGCAGCTTCACTGGTTTCTACCTAATATGAGTACACGGAAAAAATACGAGTCAAAATGACTCAAAATTTTAGTTTTCAGTTAGTCCCAAAACCAGCTCAAAAATGTGAGTCAATTTGACTCATTCTAATATTTTACACAAAAACAAGAGTCATATTGACTCCTAATTCATAAGCAGATTGACTCAGGTAGAGTCAATCAAGAAAAAAAGATTCCAATATTGGAGTTTCACCAGCCTCGACTCAATCTTAAGCGATGAGTCAGACTGACTCGCAATTTTTCTCAGTTTCTTTGTCCTTGGCTTATAATTATATGAAGTGTTAATCTAGTAAACGATTACTAGTAAAACCTTTAACTCTTTGAAAAACGATATTTCCATGGAATACTTTAAATTAGAAGAAAGTAAGTGTTCAACTTTGTCTTTGGATTACACACTGAGAAAAAATACGAGTCAAATTGACTCAAAATTTAAGTTTTTGGGCTAAAAAATGTGAGTCAATTTGACTCATCCTATCATTTTACTCAAAAACAAGAGTCATATTGACTCCTAATTCATAAATTCACTCAGCTAGTGTCAACCAAGAGAAAAAACTCCAACATTGGAGTTTTGCAGTCTTGACTCAAGCGAAGAATCAGGTTGACTCGCAATTTTTAATTAGTGCAAATAGAAATGAAGTGGTAATCTAGTGAACGATTACTAGTAAAAACTTTAGAAACTCTCTTCCAAATGAACAAAACTATTTCAAAAATGAAAGCTGTTTCCTGATATATAGGTGACCAGTAGGTATATTCCACCCCGGTATACATATTCCACCCTAGGTACTAGGTTGGTTTAGTTATTGATATTAATCATTTATTACTATTTTATATAATATTTGAAAACTTTAATTTTCATTGTAGCAAATTAAACCTTTTGTTGACCAATCACAAGCTGTTTATTTTTTACTACACATGTGATAGAACATCAAAAGGAAAGGTTGTGTGAACGCTCTTTATCAGTTGAGGAATTTTGACTTTCAATCACAAGCTGATTTTCTTCCCTATCGCCAACACAACAGCAATATTAACTGTAAGATGATGCCATATACAGGGTGTCCCAAAAAAACCGATACCCAAGTTTCAATGGCTGTAATTCAAAAACCATTAAATTTAAAAGAAATTTGAAAATCACATTTTGTTTATCAACATTTTTTACACCTCTGTAAAAAATGTTAGATGAATATATTCAACCGTTTTCATTATGCAGTGTTTTTAGTGAACGATATCAAAAACCTGTTTGCGCACTTTTAAACTTCGAATTTTAGTATATTAAAACCATTTTTTTAATAACTTTGAACAGTTTATTAAAATTGTTTATTAAAAAACCGTTAATATAACAATAAAAGGCGTTTATTAATATGCAACCGAAAAAAAAACATTCAAACTGTTCCTCCTATTAATCGTTTCAGTCGATCTGATGGGCCATTCGTTACGATGATTCAGGGCGATAATGCGTATTGCCGAATAGCTCATTTAGTTTTTCCTTACAGCAACAGTTCTGAACCCGTCATGAACCAACCAGGTTCGATTGATTCTGTTTCCATGTATTTCTTGAAGTCTTGAAACAATTCTATCATTTATTAGTTCAAGGTATCTATCCCCATTTAAATTATTTTTGTAAAAATAAGGACAGACGATACGGCCAAGTCGGCCATTGGTACCTAGTCCAATCCACACATTGACTTTCTCTCACGATATTCTTACGTCAAAGTTGAAAGTAGCAGGTTGGTTCTTCGGTGAAGATGTGCTAACGTTATGATAATTTATTTTGCCATTCGAATGAAAAGTGGTTCCATCACCAACCACATTATCGTCCACAAACCGATCATTTCTTTGCTAAAACCAATGCGCAAAATTCAACTCCGAGGAAGATTGGTATTTAGGTGTTTGTTTCGCTCGTACATCTTGTAAGGATGTCGCTTCAAATTTAAGGTTACAAATATGTTGAATGAATATTTTAGTAAGATGTAATCCACTTTTTATTGCAGTGATTTGCAAATTTTCTGTAAGTGCTTCTTGAACAATTCGAACTGTGAAATAAGTGTTTTACTGAAAGTGCGCAAGCAGGGTTTTGGTATCGGTCACTAAAAATATAGCTAAAAGAAAACCGTTGATTCGATTCATGTAATATTTTGTACAGAGATAGAAAAAATGATAAGAAACAAAATGTGTTTTTCCAACTTCTTGTAAGTCTACTAGTTTTTGAATTACAGCTTTTCAAACTTGGGTATCGGTTTTTTTGGGACACCCTGTATAGTACTTCTTGTTATTTTGAATTTATTTTGAATTTTGACTTCGAGTAGGATTGGTGTGATATTGTTTTTGATCGAAGGTTTTTTTAACCAAGATGATTTTTATGGGAATGGAGGACATTGTTGAACAGGGTTTTAACACTGGGGGTCATTGCCTTTTATACATGGAGAGATTTTAACTACGGGAGTTTTTGTCCTAAAATCCAAAAAAGTAACTTATAAGCCAAAAGCGAAAACATTGAGTGGTTTGTCTCTGGCAGTCGACTCCCTCCACACCTCTTTTAACCATTGTTGTAAGAGCATATACAGCAGTTTTATGTTAAAATGGAATTAATATTAAATTATTCATCATATAAACTTTGAAATAAACTCCGATATTATGAATATTTGTATTTTTGCCAATTATGATAATATTTAAATTTATTGACTCGAGCTACCTCTAAATATTGTCCAAATGTCTCAGGATATCGTCTGAATTATTTCTTCATGAATACAAAGTATTTAACAAATGGTTATCTGAAAATAAAATCTTTTTAAATTTTTATTGTCACCTTAATGGGCATTGTCACAGGGGTGGAATATACCAGGGTGGAATATACCAGGGTTGAATATACCGTGGTGGAATATATCGAAGTTGAATATACCGTGGTGGAATATACTTAGAACCGATGTATGGTATACTTTAGACAGCTTTAACCGAAGGATAAATGAACTCTAAGTTTGATAAAAAAAATGAATTAAATTTTTTATTTGTTATAATGTTAGATTTTGTAAGTTTTACAAAAGCTACAAATTTTAATGCATATCAAAATGCATATCCACCTGAGAGTATTCCGTCTAGGAGTTTTTTAACTTAGAATTTTCTCACTGGGAGTTTTCTGCCTTGGAGTTTTTCGTCTGGGAGATTTCCCAGAACAGGTGAAAATTACTAATATTCGAATCCGTTACCCTAGCCTTTTCTCTTCTTTTCGGTTATTCAATATTTTTTTTTTATTTACCATCGCTATTTCAAAAAGATGTCATTGAAATTACGCCCATATGTAGTTACATCATATTATTTAATTCGCTGCACTTAAGATTATTTTTTCAGCCAACTATAATTAGCCTCCCTTTTCAATTTCAAACAAAAATTTTTAAAAAAATTGTTTTTGAACAACTTAATACACAATTTGTGTAAAGAAGTTTGCTTATAAGAATGCACAAGGTACTTGAAATTAAATGAGGACATCCAAATTTCTTTCTTTCTAAAATAATAACTAAAATAATATTTTGATAACAATAGAATATATATACATATATAAAAAAATAACAGCAATTTCAAACTTTATTTCTAAAGTCTAGATATCAGAACAAGAAAGGAGGATAAGATATATAAAAAATACGAAATTTCATCATCGGAAAATCAAATCCAGACTTCACTCTACCGCGACAAGCGGATGGAACAGATATTCGAAATCAATGATTATATTAGGAATCATGTTTATCTTTGGTGATACTAGATATAATGGAATCAATCTGTTTATGATAGATAAAAGCCCTTAATTCTAATCTATAGTTTCATACCAAGTACTTTTTGTGAAATCGTTTTCTGAATGAATAAAAAAATAACTTTAACGGGAGAATGCATAAAAAGTATATTTCACATAAAAATTAAATCACTAATGTTATAAAATATTTCATCTAATGTATTTACTGTTTTTTTATTAGTTAGTATAAGATTGATCGAACATATGATAGAGGGCGTTGTAATATTTGGATATGATTGATAATGGTCGGTTGAATCCTTTTAGAAATGATAGATTAAGGTTTAGAAGGAGCCTTATTTCAAGAGTCTCCAAACACATTAATTTGGAATCATTTGGTCTCTGTCGTCACCTGTAAAGAAATTATGTATGTAAATTATAATATCAATCAATGCATTTCATCAATTAACATAACTCTATTATAAAATAACAAAGAAAGTGATTCTAACTATAACAATTGACCTGCAGGTTCTATCAAATTCTAATAATTCAATTACAGGCATCCCCCACTTTAATTACCAAATCACGACTTAGTTTATTTACCAAACGGTAACTAAAGCGAATAAAAGTAACAAGAAATTTATAATTGTCACTCCTTGATTATATATATCATTTTTTATGAGTTATAGAAAGAAAATTTGTTTTAGAGTTATAGAAAGAAAATTTGTTTTAGAGTTATTAGAGTACTACTTATATAAGCATATTAATAATAATATACAATCTTTGATGATGAAAAAGTTTAAAGTCGTGCATTTATTAAGGGTGCGGCCTGACAGAAAGCGAGAAAGACGGCGCGAGCGTGGATATTAAATACATGTATTTCCGTAGGATAGCCAGACCAAAAGCAGGCTAGAGCAAGCGTGCTCAAGATTGCTGGCACTTGCGGAAGATTGAAAGCGGGTAGTTCACATTGATGTAATGTTCACGCTTTTGCCGGCGCGTGAATGCCACCTCAGTCACAGACCAATGTATAATAACGGCTAAATGGTCAGATGAATGATTGCCACGGTACACTTCCTTCAGTGATACAAAGTAATCTTTGAGAATATTACGATTATTGGTGGAGTTTCGAGAACTGTTCCTCACTGTTGAGCTAGTGTTCGTATGATGAATCGAATTGCCTTCCACATCAGCTGAAACGATGTCCATGTCAATACCTTCCCTCATTACCAACATTTTGTGTAGGACAGTTGCTGCCTTTGTTATGGATATGGTAAGCTAAACACTAGTGGATATTTTCACATCAAATAAGTTACTCTCCAGTAATTTATTGAGATCACTGTTTCTAAACACTCCTCCATCACTCTTATTTCCGTAGGGAACCACCATCAACACGAACAAAATTTACAATCTTGTTCTACGCGTTATAGAAGCACAGCAAAAATATTGCTTGTAGTTGTAATTGAAAGATCCAAAGTTTTGTGGATAAATGATGCAGATGTATTTACCATCGATGGTGCCATAACAATTGGAAAATTCCAATATTTGGGACACGTTGTAATTCAGAAAAGTTCGACAAAGTGAATTACAGGAGGTATTATCGAATGGCTAAAGTCCGAGTTAATTCTGAATTTTTGCATATGAAAATAGTTTAAATGATTTTATAATATGAAATCAATACAATTCAAAGAGTCATCCCGAGAGTTATCTCATATCATACTAACATGATTAATCTAGAAATAATTTTTTTTTATTTAATAACATATTTTTATCATTTTGTTGGAAATGCCATGAGATTTGATAGCTTATATCTAATTTTATACGCTTTTAGAGATTTTGTAATCAAAACTCTCAAATAGCCGTTTAACTGTCGACTTGCTAATTTTCAGTCCGAAGAGGGCAAGCAAAAGAATGTACAACGTTTTTCTCGAATATCAGCTAGGTAGGTATTTCCAATCAATTTTTAAATATTCGTTTGATGGTATACAATAAGAGAAACTTATTATAAAAAACGTTTATATAATTCTGGGAATAATTTACACCCTAAACAAAGGTCAGGCATGAACTGTTTTTTTTTATATTATTAAATCAAAGAGTGTATAATAATTTTTTTCAGCGTCATATTAGTGTTTCAGACAGCTTTTGTGCACAGAGTATTACAAATATAAACTGAACATAATTTCATGCGGTTGCAGATTAATGATCCTAGACCTTTTTTCTATAATATTATGTAATAAACTCATTCATTCTCCAGAAGCCTGGGGAGGACCTTCAACTTTAATACTAAACGCACGCACCAACACGCTTTCTGTTTGGCCACCTATTATCGCGAACTTACTTTGGCAAGCGCCAAGCTTTTGCTCGCGCCGTCTTTCTTGCTTTCTGTCTGACCGCACCCTAAATGTTTTAAGATTCATCCGTAGCTTAACTCTCACTCAGTATAGGTGAGTAATTAATAGATACTTAGATTTCTATAATTATTGTGCTACATTTCAAACCGCAAATTTATGCTCTGTGAAATGGTTTTGGTAGCAGGGTACAAAGTTCCAAGTTATTGGTTGGTTCTACAATTTCGGACACGTCAGAAAAAAAAATATTATTTAACTTCTATTCTAATTGGTATCATGGATACCCATTGAAATAAGAGTTAAATGATGATTATTATATAAAGATTTTTACGTGTTCGAAAATATGGAACCGTGCGATAACATGGACCTTACCCTAAAATAGGACATGTTGAGCTTCTGAACCAATTGTTTCTAATAACCTCATCTGGATTATAATTTTGATGTTTTTTTAGTTACCTTGAAATAATCACAAAAAATTGTCTCCGTTTTCTATGTTTACGAACGGTTCTTATTTCGAAACATGACTCGAAATAAGTACCACTTTTACTAAAGTGAGTTGTACTTAAAGCGAGGCCTGCCTGTAGATCGTTTTCTGAATGTATATATCATCAGATTTACGTATACTATGAATTTCAGATAATACGTTTCTTGAGAAACTTATATATTTACAGATGGTCAAAGAATACTTGTTTTAGTTAGTTTGGTTAGTAAATACTGGTTAGAGATACGGAGATTTTCTCGTCTACTATAAGTTAGTAACAGTGAGCATATTTTATCATATGTAGCAATAATTGCAATTACAAACCTCCGTGGTAGTGAACAGAATCGTCAATTGCACCAGATCTCAGAGTTACTTGTGTGCTTCTGTACTTTCTTTTGTAGTAGTAGGCAATGACAGACACAACCACTAACAAGGAGATGCTTGAAAAGCAAATAAAGGTAGTCATGATAGGATTCTTAAGTTGGTATTCAGTTTTCGCTGACAGTGTTGTATAATTAATTGGAGATAAAATATTTTCAGAACTGCTTTCATCGTAAGTTACAGCGGCGGTTGAATACTCTTCCGTCGTAGGGATTGCATCTGTCAAAATAATTTTAGGTATTTTGCAGACGTAACCCATGCGATTAGCACAATCGTAATCGTTCCATTTTTGGAACATATAGGCCATTGCTCCACACCTTTTTTCTTCGTCGTTAGGCTCACCGCTCGCCCAATTTTGGTGGTCCATTGGAGTTCCATCAGACCAGAAAAAACTTTGGTCATTTTTCAAGAGACCGATCCACTTTGTAGTTCGGAGGTGGTTGCGTCGAATGAAGTCCTTCAAGAGATTCTCCTCCAGCTTCGAATGTATCGAAGCCAAATTGCTACCTTCTCTTTGACAGCGAATATTGGCATTTATCCAGTCTGCCTTCTCTTCAGTCTCAAATAGGTAACAGTATTCGCCGTGAAAATCTATCCATTGCTCAGACGGACACGAGCCAGTTACATCTGGGCCTTCTAGAATATACTTTACGGAGGAATACTTGCAAATAAATTTGTGCTCTTTTGAGCATGGTTCTGAGAACCATTTCCCATTATCACTATCAGAAAGGACAATACAAGAGTCGTTGGCATCCATTCCCCAGTTAGTGAACAAGACTGGGTTTTCGTCAGAGAACTTGAACGATTGAGTTTGCTGAAAGAGAATTAGTAAAAAAATATTGCCTTTCGCTATAAACTGTAGAAATGAACTTACAGTACCACAAATAATGAGTTTTAATATAATATATCTTACATTGTTGTACTTCATACCCATCCAGAATCGATCGTCCGAAGTGTAATTACTCAACAGACTGGTGTAAATGTAGTTATTCTCTTCTAAAAATTCAATGGACATCAAATTTGACTCAAGTTGCTGACAAAAATCTTCTGCTTCCTGATGAATGAATTATTATTATTGAGAAAAATAGTCTACGTATTTATAAACGTTCAATATTTCAGAATCTATCCATAAATTGACCTTCCATGATTTCTGTTCATCGATAACTTTGTAACAGCCATCACCTTTCTTAACGAAATCATTATGTGGATATTTGCAGAATTCAATGTTCGGATCGAACTCGAGAGTGCTATCTGAAAGTAAATAGAAATTGTTCTAATAAGATAGCTTTATTGCATATAAAAATTAAGGAAACAATCTTTATCCCTTCTTATCAATAATTTTCGTATATTTTATTGTTTGTGATTGATGAGACAAGGGTAACTGGTTTAGTTTTAGGTCAAGGGTTATTAGATGGTCCACTAACCTACAGGTTTCTGACAGATAAATGTATTTTCTCTATCGCAACTTTTGTCGTTCCACATGTAGAATTTTCTGACGATTATCTCCACACATTCTTCAAGAACAGGCCTTGAGTGAAGACTAAAACCCGAGTGGAAAGAAGGTCCCTGCCTCCGATTATATGGTTGTCTCTGAAAAGTGGTTAATCTAATAAATAATTAACCTCTGCCTTGGAGCTAAAGTTCTTGCTGCTTTCGTCAAAGGTACATTAATAACAAGCTTCTCGAAAATCAGTCAGAATACCACCTATACCACCTGTCTGTGAAAAAAAATTAACCCACCATTAACTTATTTAGTTTGATTTGAAAAACAAATGCTCAAACGAATTTGTGAGCAGACAATTTCTTAATACAATTCTATATCTAAAACTGATTTAGGGTTGATTATAATTAATTATTCATTTATAACTAACAACAAAGCCGTTATTGTTCGGTTCCCCCTTATTCCAGTTGGTGTAGTCCACGTTGGTTTGATCCAGCCAAATGAACCCATTCAAGTACTTCATTCCAATCCAAACATAGTCAAAGTCATTTTGAACATTCCAAAACAACGAAGATATAGCATCTGTAAAAATTAGTCACATATTATTGGTAAATCATTAAACATTTCTTTAACATTGTGTTATCTATGCACTAAAGAGTACTTGTCACCTATTTAGTTAGTAAGTTGGAACCAAGTGGTGAGCCAGTGGCCAAAATTATATCTGTTATATATCAGGACGCTCAAATCCTTATTTTGTATTAACATGACTGGCAATCAGGCGTCAGTTCAATGGAGAAATGATATAACTGAAACAGAATAAGGTTTTACACCGTCTTCCTTAGCGTCCTGCAATCGCTGCAACACTTCCTCTCTCTAGAGTAGTTTATCATAACTCTATGACTGAAAAAATAAGGTTTTAAGCGTCCTTCAGTCGCTGCTCAACTAGCTCTCTCTCTAGTATATAATATTATTACTCTATGGTTAGTACCAATTTTGACGGTATTCGATTGAAGAGGGTTCATTCAAACCAAAGTCATGAGTTCAGAGAGATAGAATTAAGAAATGTAGATGTCTAACGTAGAACATAGCACGTAGACAAATCGTCAGAGAAGAAATGCAATGAGAAGAGACAGATTGACAAGGTGTTAACTGATGGATTGATTATCGAATGCGTTGTCACGATGAATGCCTAAAAGCAACTGAGCGCCCGCCTAAATTTCAAAAGAGTTTTAATTGTATTTTATATAAAACATTTAGTTAGAGCAAAGTCGTTGGAAAGTTAACACAACATCCACATGGCTGAGCATGATAGAGTGTTCAGCCAAAGTTCACTTCGGCACAAATAGTTTCACGAGTAGACGCAATATCAGCAATGTTTAGTGTGTGATACTGCATCATGCAAAATATAGTATTCTATAAAGCTCTGCACACACTAGGAACTTAAAACTGCATGATGCAGCATCACGACTAAAAACTGGTTGATTTAGTGTTAACTCAAGCCCTTCTTAGTGCCCAATTGAGTATTGAGTGTGGGTATTCTTTTGTGCCTGATGCTGCAACTTTCAGAAAAGATTCTGATTTGAGGGGGTAATGCATCATGAACTGGAGCAGACAAGTTACCAAGAACATCTCATTGAGTTTATCTCGATTTCCCTCGTCTATAAATAATAAAATTAGTTGATTTTTACTAAAACAGGGGAAGGAAGATCTCAAAAATGATGAAATAAATTGTTAATTGATATAAAAAAGCAAATCAAGAGACAATACGGAAAATATTTGTTTTGCGGAATCAGTTTCTTAGTGAAAGCAAGAAAATGGCAGGATGCCACTTGTATGTTATGAATTTTTGTCCATAACTACATCTATTTTTCTACTTCTCATTTTTTTTTACATTTACAACGACAGCCTCAGCCTAAAGAGAATCATCTCGTCATGCCTTGTGTATGCACATCTCACACTTTTTAGAGTCCAGCCACGTGGCTTATATGCTGCATTAGGCACTTTTTAGTGCCTAGTGTCTACTATATAGGCTTAAATTAGACTATAAATATGTATTTTATTGGATATTCCTTCAACCTAAAATTGCATCCTAATACATATAACAATACGATGCAACGACAATTGTGCCCCAAGAATTGAACCCCACGACAATTAGGCATAGGACAATTAGCCCCCAAGAAATTGAAACCAGAAAAAATAAGGACAGCAGAAACAATAAAATAGTGATACTTTGTTATTAAAGTAGCATTGTTATTCAATTAAGTTAATACATACTGTAGACTTGGATACAAATGCAAAAATAATATTTAACTTTTATAAATGTTTTCTAGATTTCCCTTTGTATGAAAGAAAATGCGTGCATAATATTAAATTCTACTTAATGCTTTATTAAGGTTAATCTAGTTTTTGCCTATCCTCTAACCCCATATAGAATATATAATGATTAATTTAATTGGGTTTAACGTCTGTTTCGGAACCAAAGGACGATAACGTTAAAAGGAAAGTATGTACAAAGGACTAGGAGTAGCTGTAAGAAAGAAAATTGGCTTCACGAACAAAGTAACCAACCAACAGATGGTGGCAATGCTCATTGATGCAGAAAAGCTATTCCTTGAATGCAGTCACCTACCAATGACTGTGACGAAAAGAGACATCGATGTACGACAATTGTACGAAATACTAATACGAAACTGAAGAAATAGATTGCAAACTCTTTGTTCTGATTCCCAATTCCCAATTTGAATTCTATAAACACCCAAAGCATTTCGGTTTTGTTTTAGCGGAAAATGGTATATGGAAGTATATAAACATTTATAAATCAAATTTCACGGATCTTAAACCTTTACACAAATATTTAATATTGGATTGATTATAACTACCTATAGCTGACATTCAAAACATACTATGTACATTTTTTTATTTGGACTTAACATTAGGGAGTCAGAAGAAAAATGGCTGTTGCAGAGTTTTGATTATAAAAATCTTCAAAAAAATATTGAATTAATTATATGCTATCAAATTTCATGAGTTTTACAGCAAAAATAATAGAAACACTAGTCTTGTTGATTAAAACAATCAATAAAATTGGTGAGGGAGGACCTTGTAATTGAAGACCATTGCAACTGTAATAACAAAGTATCAATTCTATATTGTTTCCCATTTTATTCTGGGCCCATTCGTCTTGGGCCCAATTCTCCTGGGCTCAATTGTCGGCGGGCCCAATTGTCAGTCCATGAGCAATAAGCAAAACGCTGACTAATATAAATCCACAAAATAATCTTTAAACTGTCAAGAAAAGTTTATTCCATTTTCCCACCTTCATCAAATTGGCTGTTGATGCTAGCTAATTCTCCTCCATTGAAATTCCGGCAGTACTCTCTTGCATTTTCAAATGACTTAGGAAGAGTAACCAAAATGAAGCATTTACTTCCTGTTTTAAAAATTAATAATGTTAATGTTATATTTGTATATCATGAACAACCAAATTGTACCCCTGTTTATAATGAGCAATCATTATAACACCCTGTGTATCATTAACAATTATTGTAACAACCAGTAAATGATTTACCAATTGATGATATCTGTGTATGCACGGAAATTAATCAGTGACAAGCAAGTCAACTTAAAATAACGTGGGCAGCAACTTACCGTAAAGAGAAAATTAGTATTTAAATACACAACCTATTTCTTAATTGTTTCACCTACCTGTTGTTATTAATGAGTCTGTATATTTGCTCTCTTATATATATGTTGATCGGTAAATAATGCGGTCACATGCACCAATGCATTGTCTATATTCAGAATAAAAGGTAGATAAACATTCACCTGCTTTACTAAAACCTTCAGGACAGTTTCCTTTCGTGTAAGAGGTATGACCAATTGGTCTGACGACAGCATTTGAAGAGTAGTTTCCATCCTTCGGCTTCTTGCAGATGAAATTGAGACTTTGACCACAGTTGTCGTCACTCCATTTTCCATTGGCTGGATAGAGACTCAAGCAATCTTCTTGACCTGAAAATTATTGGAACGAGGAATTGGTTGAAATGAGGAGTTAGTTGTAATGAGGAATTGGTTGTAATAAGGAATTTGTTGGAATGAGGAATCTGTTGGAATGAGGAATTGGTTGGAATGGGGAATTCGTTGGAATGACCCAGCTAACCATATCCTCTGTGTCAAGCGTGGGACAGAGGGGGACATCGCTCGCTAGCGAGGGACTGGGGATTTCAGACGTCTCAAGACGTCTGAAATCGTCTTGAAATGTCTGAACAAGCGGGATGTCCCACGTCTGTCTCACAGGGGATATCCTACGTCTGTCCCATGCAGGCTGTCCCTCGCTGTCCAACGAGTGATGTTCTTCGTCTGTTTTAATTACGCGGGAAAAAGTTATATATTGCATCATGGTGCAAATCTTAATAGTAGAAATATCAATATATATGTATTGCAGCAAGTTCATTCTAAAGCCTTAATTATTTACGTATCATAACTAGCTAAGTATTGATAAGCACTAGTAGATATAACTAGGTAGCTGTTGATGAACAGTTGTAGGTAACTAGGTAGGCATTGATCAGTACTAGTAGTAGGTCCCTATAGGTAGGTATTGATGTCCACTAGTACTCTAGTAGGTAACCAGGTAGGTATTGTTGAACACTAGTTGGTGACTAGATAGATATTGATGAACATCAGTAGGTACTAAGTAGGTATTGCTAAACAGTTGCAGGTTACTAGGTAGATATTGATAAGCACTAGTAGGTAAATAGGTAGGTATTGATGATCACTAGTAGGTAACTATGTAGGTATTGATAAACACTAGTACCTATAAATCTAGGTAGGTATTGACAAACAGTTATAGGTATACTAGGTAGGCATTGATAAACACTAATACGTAACTAGGTAGGTATTGACAAACAGCTCTAAGTAACAAGGTAGGTATTGATGAACACTAGTAGGTAACAAGGTAGGTATTGATGAACACTAGTAGGTAATTAGGTAGCTATTGGTGAACACTAGTGGGTAACTAATTAGGCATTGAAAAACACTTGAAGGTAATAAGTATAGGTATTGGGAAACAGTTGTAGGTAACTGGGTAGGTAAAGGTATGGATCAACAATAATAGGTAACTAAGTAGGTATTGGTAAGCACTAGTAGCTAACTAGGGGTGGCCGGGAATATAGGTCTCAGATATTTCGGTCTCGGAATATTCAGTCCTGAAATTTCGGTCTCAGGATTATAAGTGACCTCTCAACATAAATGACCGTTATGTAGTTTGCTCTATCCGCTATTTTGTTGTACTGCACACTTCATGATTGTTTAATAACCTGGCAGGGGGTTCGGGGGGCGGCACGCTCTCAGATACATCTAATTCATAAGTTTTATTCATACCTGAGACCGAATATTCCGAGACCGAATTTTCCTTTTGAATCTCATGTTAAATAAATGTCAAAACACGTGAAAATTACTAATGTAACAAAGGTTAATGATGTTATCCGCTTTTAAAGACTGAATTTTCCGAGATCGAATTTTTCAAGATCAAAACTTCCTAGAACCGATTAATAATCAGATTAATAACATAATCAGATTCAGAAAAAAAAATTAAAAAACGGTCATAACGAACACTTCAACTGTTTAACAGACTAACGCGAGGATAAATCAATTTTCGCAGTTAAAATTGATCCGTTTTTAAAAGTTTTTAGTTGAAGAAAATTTCATTCTATATATTGTTGAAAATTTTGTACCTTTCTGTGGTAAATTATTCTTATTATTCAAATTTATGTCAAGAGTGGGCGATTAGTTGGTGGTGGTTGAACATTAGCACTCTTACCCTATCACTCAAACAACGAGAAAATTATAAGGCTTTCATCAGTATTGTTTCACGAAATATTGAAAATTCAAATTTAGTAGAGATAAAATTTAATGTTAGCGAGAGCAAAAAGTAATTCAATGATTGACACCGGTAAGTTTTAGGAAGAGGTGCTATCCTTTGATAGCGAGTAGGTACATATTTGCGTAATTGATTATCTAAGAAGCACACAAAAGAGATCGATGATTAATGAAGATCTTTATGTAGAAGTCTTAAGAGTGGAACAATTTCTTCATCATTATAGAAGAACGTGAATAAAGCGTGGTCATAGAGCGTTGTTATTTTTGATCACCTTCAAATTTTGATATTGGTTCAGAATGTCAGATAAGCTTAAAAAAATGATAGATGTGCTGGTTTTAAGTGGTTTGAGTTCAAAAAGACTGAATAACGCTTCGACAGATGTTATGGTTGTTGATTCTTGTTCGAAGCAAAGAAATTCTCTCAACAAAGGACCAATACATGCTTCAAAGAAGATTCTAGCATGGCGAATGTTTTTCGTACTTTTCACTTTAGCTCATTCCATTTCTATGCTAACTATTCTGAGTGACCCTCTGTTAAACAGCATCGAGGACATCTTCGATGTAATGGATTCCATAATTTGGAATGCTGCTTGGGTTTCTACGTATGACTTTTGTTTTATTTGGTTCTTCATCAAGTCTGAGCAAATGAATGACATAATTGAAAATTTTGCAAAATTGGCTTCTGGAATAAATTTGAAGTGGTTTTCAAACTACTTTTCACTCATCGTAATCAATTTATTTATTAGCTTAATCGGATCTGCAACAGATATCCCATCAATTCTTAAATTTTGTGTTCTTAAAAAATTACAATGCAATATATTGGGGATTAACTTTGGTATTATTTATGTCATTTATGTGCTGTTAGATTTTGTTTTCGGCTGCTTCTTTTGGGTTATAACTGGAATATCTGGAGAACAATTACTGAAGATTTCAGACCTAGGATCTGACATTAATTCTAAATCAAAGAATGAGATTACAGACATTCTCTGCAAAATAGAGTTGGAGATTCTGATTGTAGACGAATCGATTCAAAAGACCATGAACCTGTTTGGATGGCCAATACTGATTAAAAATCTGTACGATGCTCTTTCTGCCACATTATCTACCTTTTTCTTGATTGACCAAGCCTTCACTTCTAATTTCGAAGCCGCCAGTATGATAATAATTTTATTACGAAGAACTTTGGGAATGTATACAATAGCTTCTCAAGTCGAGCGCTTCAATGATACGGTAAGACAATATTGGTTGCGATGAAATTTAAACTGAGGAATTCTAAACAGTTTGTGAATTGGTTATTAAGATGAAGATACAGTTCATTCTTAAAATGACCATGAACTTATAGAATCTATATCAATTAAATAAATGCAGGACAAAGCCTAATAAAATTCTACAAATGTTACATATCTTAAAATTATCTATATTGGTTTAAACAGTTTATTTGAATACATCATTTGGCATTGGTTGACTTAAGAATCTAAAAACTAACTTTGGAATAAATAAGAAAAATTTATTTAGACTTATCAGAACTGAATTCCCTATGCATACATTCCGTCTAATTTTGTGAAACATTACTTGAATAATGAAATTAGTGCATAAATTTTGAGTTAAAAAGGTGCAGATATTGCGTTTTGAAGCCTTAATTCTTTTCTAACTCTTGAGACTCATTCTTCCCAGAGAGCAGAGTGTGCCAGAAGGATGCGAAAAACTCTCAGGACAGATAAAACTTTGGCCGATTCCATCATGGTGAGCAGCGGTCACTGAAACCAGATCACTTTCAACTTTCGTTTATGCTCTTAAAAATCATTAATCGTCTATCTCAATTCACCTATTATTTACTTTATGGCCATAAATGTCGAAACACAATTTTCAAGTGCTTGTGATTTTATTTTTATATTATTCACAAAATATATTTTCTTTGCACTTTGTATCCTAAGCAATACTTTTACTAATCTGAATGGAATAGATTCATTTTGTAAGATGGTCATTCTCGTTGTACACAAACGTAAGGAGTGTAAGCTTTCAAAATTTTTATATTCCATGTAATTTACCTAATTTTTCTATCATAAGAATGCGCTGAACGTTATTAGGAACTTTGGAAGTGCACGGGAATCTCAAAATTGGACAAGACAAGTGAAGGGTATGAAGCAAGGCTAACACTAATGGATGAAATAACTAGTTTATGCGTTTGCTTTCAATGTAAATAAATATTTTAACTATCAAATATGATAGTTAAAACTATACATGATAACTTTGATATTGAATATATACGTTGCCACTTCAGAATTCATTAATTTCATGTTCATTTATTATTCAATATTGTTGGTTGCAACATAGTTGCTACACTCACTGTTTGCAAAAGTAGCAACTGAAATACATAAATTTTTAAATAAATTTAAAATATATATATACATTGTCAATGAAGCTTGAATTAGTTAACTAAACTTGATCGCTTATTCGCACACACGATATTTATATAACTTCGAAACTCTCAATAACTTCAAAACTCTCAATAAACTCGAAACTCTCAATAACCTTAAAACTCTCAATAAACTCGAAACTCTCAATAAACTCGAAACTCTCAATAACCTCAAAACTCTCAATAAACTCAAAACTCTCAATAACCTCAAAACTCTCAATAAACTCAAAACTCTCAATAACCTCAAAACTTTCAATAACATCAAAACTATCAATAACCTCAAAACTCTCAATAACATCAAAACTCTCAATAACATCAAAACTCCCAATAACATCAAAACTCTCAATAACCTCAAAACTCCCAATAACCTCAAAACTCTCAATAAACTCAAAACTATCAATAACCTCAAAACTCTCAATGACCTCAATCCTCTCAATAAACTCAATACCTCAATTTTAAGATTGCGCAGATTTGGTAAATAGCCCCGAACATATATACCAGATTCTTTGGTAGATTATATTCTTATGACATTATAAATTTATATAATGCAATTTTAGAGTGTTCCAGAAGTGTATAGTCATTTTCATTTGCTAATAAAGTAAAGCAATTAACTAAACTATTCTATTAACTTAACTTTTTGTTGTCTTATTATTCGATACATCAACATATTTAGATCTACTACAAACAATGGTTATTCAATTATTCATCGAACGTCAATTTTAGAAGGCTTCTCGACAATTATTTGCATAATTATAATAATGAATTTAGTTTCATTAAAAGCAATTAATTGATTAAGGCGACAAATATTTAGATGGTTCACAAATTTGTATGGTGATCTATTACTATATTGCAGTATGAATATCTTTCTTTCATAGGGTAGAATTGATTAAGTGTTCTGAATACGAAGAGTCAATTGAATCTATGAAACTTTGTATTAATATGGAAAATAAGTTGAAACTCATTGTCAATGGACTAGCCGCTGTTGGTCTATGTCCAATGATTATAAAAACAAAAGCAAAAGTGAATCAAGCAACTATGATTGTCGACATTGAAAAAGTCCCCTGGAAAACAGCAGTTTGTACTTCCAAGATGATCCTAGTTTGGAGGTTGATGTTGATTCTTCTATCTCTTGCAATATCATCTTCATTTAATATATATCTATTCAACTCTGCTGTCAGCAAGGAACATGATCAATTCTACGGCCTTTTAACCTTCTTCTGGAATCTGATATGGGCAACCGTGTACAACTTCTACCTAATTTGGTTCTTCTTCAGGTCGAATCTTACTATCAACCTCATTGAAAAGTTCAAATATTCATATTCTCAGGATACTATAAAATGGTTCTCTAACTATCACCATCTCTACATCACTACGATTGTTTTGTCTGTTATATCTGCCACTACAGATGTAACAAGTTTAAGATCTCAGTGTTCAAATCCCTACATTAGCTGTGATTGGGTGTGGCTTGTCTATTCCATTGTCTGGTACATGAACGCTGCAATCGATAACTTCACAACTTTATTCTTTTGGTTGATGATGACTCTTTTGAACAAACGGCTACAGGAAGTGTGTGAAATAAGACCTTCCTTTGTATCTTCATCTGAGAGTAAACTCCAAGAATATCTCTGCCAAATGGAATTAGGCATTCTAGAGATTGACGAAACTGTTGCGGAGATCATGGAATTGTTCGGTTGGCCACTTATATTCAGAAACTTCTATGACATCTTCTCGGCAAGTATATCTCTTGCTTTCATTGCAGTTTTTTCCATAACTGGAAATAAGGAGGTCATCAATGCACTATTAATATTCTTGTGGAGGACATTCGGAATAATGACATACGCCTCTCTTGCTGATAATTTCAATTATATTGTAAGTAAATAGATTACGTTACATCAAATTCGTCAATTAAACTATAGTTTGCAATATAAGTGATCAACATATTAGCTGACTGTCAGGCTGCAAAATTACCCTTTTCAATGGGATTTCTTGTCTAATCGGAATAATTCACATCTGATTTTTCAGAGGAGCAAGTGCGGTCAAAACCTACGAAAGACTTTTCGAAAGAATGTTGATATTTCGAACTCTGTGATGGTAAATTATGCACTAAAATACATTATTAAATTTTAATATTTTTTTCAATAGTCAAAGTAGAAGTTAGTTCAAAATTGAGACATGTGATTGTACAGTTCTAAGCTGATAAATATAATGTATTCTCCAAATGCAGTATGAATGAAAGTATAACGAACCCAAACTCTTTCGTTAATATTAATATCGCGAGAATCTGTAATTTAAATGGATTTAGCTTTGAAGCACGGCTCTTCTAACTACTCGTGATTGTTCATGATATTTTTTTTACTTTTATACATCTTTCATAGGAAAAGGCTCAATTTAACTTTTTATAATTTACGTTTTGCACATGGCTTACAATTTTTAATTAATGCCGTCACTTAGCCAACCGCACGTACTGATATATTTAAGTAAACACCTACTGTTTAAGAGAATGACTACTTTTTTAAAACTAGAACGATAGGTTTTAATTTTATATCAATGGACACTCCGAGAGTGGAGTTTTTACTTAGGGCACAAATTCTGAACTATTCTGTTTCCTGTGTGTTAGCCAAGTAATTTTGTTAATATCAACTCAACAATATCACACATCCACATTTTGCATTATAATACTTGGTCACTGTCATGCTTCATGCAAGCTGCTGCCTGACTTAATTATATATCATATGTTACTTTGTACTTTACTTAAATTACGTAAATGTAATTAAGATAAATGCATAAACAAGATGACTAATATTATAGTAGGTAAGTTATTAATTTTCATTAATATTGTAATATTCGTAGGTTTCCGAGGTGCTGCAGCTTTTAGACAAACCTGTGAACTTCTCCACCGCTGCTTTCGGTAACATAAGTCGATCTACAATAGCGACGGTAAGTTATGCCTCCTGTAAAATGTTTACATGAAGAAAGAATTCCATTACAGTTACACTGAGAAAAATAAACTGATGCACCCAGGTGTTTCGAGTTCACCCTAGGGCTTTGGCTATAAGCAAGACACTTCAGTACACCAAACTATAGTTTGGATGCACTAAAGTGCATCAGTTCGATGCATTTAGTGTCTCAGCTATAATTCTGTTAAATGATGAGGAAATATTCTCATCATTTTGGCAAAGGAAAATTTAAAACACTAAAGTGCATCGAGCCTATGTGCATCCAAACTACAATTCGATGCACATAAAGTGTCTCGCTTTGGGCTAGAGAGGTTAAAAAAACATCTCTTTCCTTTTCAGTTGTCAGGTTTTTCTCTCTCGTACCTCGTGGTGGCTTTGCAAGTCAAAGGGTCTGCTTAGGTCGTTGTGATGTGGAACTACACATCAATGATGGACTTGCACTTTCAAATGGAGAAAAGTGCATCATAATCATAATTACTTATTAGAAGATCTTAAATGTTATTCAAAAACCTGTATATTCTGATATTCAAAAGTGCCTAGTGGAACTGTCAAAAAGTTCCTTAAAATTTACTAGGTAGTGAGATGGTTCACACTTAAATGTATACTCTATTTTCCTGTTTTTCTTATTCAATATTTTCATAATATTAAAATAATTTTACACATCAATATAATCATTAATCTTAATAATAATCATGGAAAAAATTTACTTATAGCAAATTTAGTTAATCACAAATGTCGTCAATGTTTCCCAAGCCGAATTTTCCAAGACCGAAATTTTTTAGACCCGGTAACTAGGTAGTTAATAACCTTATTAATTAACATTATTAATAAAAATATTATTAATTAACTTTATTCATATTTTCTTTATTTACATTAAAAAGACACAAAAAAATTAGAATATCAATTTATATTATAATAACTTTAGAAAACATGCAAGTTATCATATTACATAGAGATCATTCCAATCCTACTTCTACCATGTCCAGGATGGCTCAATGGATATGTCGCCGATCTGAATACTACAACAGACTACAGTAGCGAGTTCGAACTCACCACTAAATTTTTTTCTTCATTTTTCCCATTTAATTTGTATATAACAATATGTAACATTAAATTAATTGATATAAAGCCAAACGTACGTTTGGCCAATTAACCGAAGTAGTTTGAGACAGAAAAGGGATATCCCACTCTGTCCCACGTCTTGCAGAGGGGGACATCTGCACTCTGTACCACGTGGGTTCCACGTCTTAATTCCCTCTTCCCTCTATAGAAAGGAACATCTGCACTATGTCCCACGTGGATGCCCCAATGAGGAATTGGTTGGAATGAGGAGTTGGTTGGAATGAGAAATTGGTTGGAATGAGAAATTGGTTGGAATGAGAAATTGGTTGTAATGAGGAATTCGTTGGAATGAAGAATTGGTTGGAGTGAGGAATTGGGTTGAATGAGAAATTGGTTGGAATGAGGAATTCGTTGGAATGAGGAATTCGTTGGAATGAGGAATTCGTTGGAATGAGGAATTCGTTGGAATGAGGAATTCGTTGGAATGAGTAATAACCGGATAACTCGCTATTTTCAACCATATAAAGAAAACTACATAATTTAACATTTTAACTATACATGTATTTAAATTTAAAATTCATATCTTAACTTCTTTTAGCTATCATGGTCACAAATTTAAAGAACCAGTTAAAATGTTAAATATAATTTTTCTTACATTTTTGAAAATGTGAAACCGTCCGTTTTTCGGAATTCAGACAAATTCCCTTGTCTAGTGATTTAGTTTCCTCCCTATTATATATATTAAAATCACTCACCCAAGAAGTTATTTGGCTGATTAACGTTCCAGTTGTTGAAGAGGAAAGGTTTCCCATCAGACCACTTGAAACTACCTATGAACTCTGCTCGGCCACCAATCCAAAGTAGAATGTCTGCGAACTTTCTTATCTGAAACAATTTAAATGTTCAAATTCGCATTCTTAAACTAACAAAATTTATTTAATTTAATATTAGCATTTATTGACTGTAAATACTATAGATATTGTATGAATGTTCTTCACAGCAAAAGTACATCCCTATGATAGTAGAGTATTTGTAAAAAAAAAAAAAAAATATGGATAACAGTAACGAAATACAGTAACAGTAACAAAAAAATTGGAAAAATTTGTGTTCCGTATTAATTAGTTTTCCAGATTTTTTTTCTGGAAATGTCCCCGAATTATTGTTTACTAATTTCATGTTTTTTTTCTGAATTGTTATTTTTCTGTTAGCTCTCCCAGATCCCGACGAGGTATTTTTGTAGAAGCTATTTTTTTAGATCTGCAATGATTTTAGGAGCCATCGTCTTGCACTTTGTTCCATCAATTCAATTTAGAGTTTTACGGGCCTCTCTCTGACAACTTCAATTATCGGCAAAAACCTGCCCTCTGTGCAAGACATTTTTCTTCTCTTTCAAAAAGGAAGTTATTACTTTTTATACAACACCCCTTGAAACGTCAAGCCTTCGGCACTTTGGCTTCCTCTTTGAAAGTTAGAGATTTTTTATTTTATAAGGAAATATCCAATTTATTTTAAATTTTCGTCATATACAATAGATTAATTAGATGTTGTAACTCACGTATTGGCTGATGAAAAGAGATTCGTCAGAATCCACAATGGATAACAAATCTCCTCCTTGTTGTACACAATACTTCCTAGCATCTCGCCAAGACTTTTTCTCCACAGAAGAGGCTTCTTCAGACGTGAAGAAGTAGCAGAAATAGTTTTTAAGAACCCAGCCATCCCTGTCTGGGCACTTTTCTTCATTCATGAGAGGAGGAAGGGTTGCTGTGGATAGGGACGGAAGAAAACGGATCATTCCAGGCAAATTAAATCTTGGTGCACCTGTCGAATATTTTATCCTCCTGAATATTGCTTCCGATAAGTCGATTGTAGCCTTTGTGGTGTTGGGTGGACTATGAAAATCTAGAAAGATAATTTAATTATTCTATGGTAATATCGTAGTATCAAAGACACTTTAGTTACAATAATTCAAATTTGAAAAAAAAATAATGTTAGTGATTTTCTTTTCGTATAAATACATTGATTTGAAAATTGAATTTGACACCTGGAGATCGTGAAAGACTGAAAGGGTATATTATGCTCACAATACTCGGGAAAGGATGTTAACATAGGTCATAGAAATCTGAAATTTGAATTAGTTTTTTTCATTTAATCATATACAGTAGCGAGCATAAGTTAAGGGACAGTGAAACAAATTAAACATTTTTGTTTATTGCAAAGAAACTAGTCAACGAAAATACGTGAAACTTAACAACAATAAAGATACACATACTGTGTGTGTTTGCTAGAAATATTAGCAAAATCTAAAAAAAAAACTTTTAAATATTCAACTATTGCTATCAGAGACCAAAAAAGACACCAAGCAAAAGTTAAGGAATAGTTGTATTGCATTAACCATTGGCAAGTTAGATATACAAAATTAATATTTTGTTAAAAAGTCCTTTATTTTTAATGACCTTTTATGTATACTTTATAAGGTTGAATAAGGGAAGTGACACAACCACTCTAGTTAAGGTTCAGAACAAGACTGACTGTATTTATAATTCCTTTGGGTTTAACAGAGACATGTACAAATTATTGTACATACTAACAATAGTGTTACGTACATAACATATCCCCATTATAAATTGATCATAAGAGGAAATAAATGAAATCAATAAAATATGAAATAAACGAAAAACTTTAATCTTATAATGGAAAAGTAACTTATACTATAAAATAAATGCATTCTTAACTAAACATTTATGAAAATCCGTATCTATTAGGGGGTTTCTTATTCCTAGTTGATCTTCGTACAATAGGATTAATATTAATGGGCTGAAGAATAGGTGAATTTGTAACAGTTTGATTAGGGGACATATTAATACTAGAGCTATGGTCATTGCTTATAAATGGAGCTGATACTATAATTGGATTAGAATTTTGAGGGGAACTATCAGAGAGAGGTTCTACTGAAACAGTATGTTCATCAGCAAATCCTTGTGGAATTAACCGGAGTTGGTGAACATGCCGCTTCCATATAATATCAAGACTGTGGATGTGAACTTTGTATATGTTGATAGCAACTTTCTCAACCACAGTTGCTTGGTACCATTTCGGTCCCTGTCTTAAATTAAGAGCTAAAACAGTGTCGGTAGAAGTATTAACCATATTTCTCGGATTTACTTTATCTTTTACAGTGATATATTTTCTATTGTTCAATGCAACAGATGGCGCAACTAAGGTTGTCGAATGTGGAACAGATCTACAATGCATTAGTACTCTAGCAAGTCTACTTTTGAATGATCCTACATCATTTTTCTTCAACAAATCCTTAATTACCCTCACTCCTCGCTCTGCTTGGCCGTTTGACGAGGGAGAATAAGGCGGGGGAGTAAGATGTTGAATGCTTTTGTTATCCAAAAATTCTTTAAAAGCTTCAGCTGTGAAGCAGCTGGCATTGTCACTAACAAGAGTATCGCACAGACCGTGTCTGCTGAAAATTAGTCTTAATGCATCAACTGTTTCAGCGACACTAGTGTCTTTCACGACCTCGCATTCAATGTACTTACTCAACGCGTCTACAACAATTAAACAGATTTTACTTTCATAAAAAAAGTGATCTATATGAATTCTCGACCAAACTCTTGGTGGTCGAGGCCATTCAGCAGAGTGAGTTTGAGGAGGTCTACTCAAATTAGATTGACATTTAGTACAATTTTTAACATAATTAGAAATATCGGAATCAATGCCTGGATACCAGATAGTGGACCTAGCCATTGACTTCATTGATACAATTCCAGGATGGCCCTCGTGAAATTGATGAAGTACCTCCTGTCTTAAGGACTTGGGAACTAGGACTCTATTGTTAAACATGATACATCCTTTTAGAAGGGTCAAGTCACTAATGAAATTCTTAAAAGGTGCCAGATTGGAATTGTTAATCGCAGTTGGAAATCCAAACTTTATATAGTTCTTAAGTTCGGTCAAGTCTTTATCTTTACTTGTATGAAGTTCTATGTCAGCACAACTAATAGGCATTTTGTTCAAGGTGCTAACAGAGAAAATCATTTCATAAGGCTCTAATTCTGTGACAGTCTCAGGCAAGGGAAGCCTGCTGAGACAGTCACTCAGAACGTTGTCTTTGCCTTTACTGTATTCTAATGTGTAATTGAATTGTGAAAGTCTCAGTGCCCATCTTTGCAGGCGTGCAGAACAAGTAGTCGGCACCGAAGAATCATTAGCAAAAAGTTTGCGTAATGGCTTCTGATCATTATGAATTAAGAACTGCCTGCCCAGAAGGAACTTCCTGAACCTTTCACATCCAAAAACAATGCTCAATGCTTCCCTCTCTATGTTAGAATAATTCTGTTCTGCTTGATTTAAAGTACGGGAAATGAACTGGACTGGATACCATGATGATTGTTCGTTTACTCGCTGCAATAAAACAGCTGCTATCCCGTAAGAGGATGCGTCAGTTTCCAACAGGGTATCCAGGGTGCAGTTATACAGACGCAATGCAGCATTTGATTTAAATAAGCTTTTCATTTCATCAAAACTAGATTGCTGTTCATTGGTCCACACATATTTAGTGTTCTTATGTAGTAACTTATAGAGAGGATTCATTATTATACTGAACTTAGGGATAAATCTCCTGTAAACATTGCACAAGCCTATAAAGCTCTGCAATTGTTTAACATTAGTTGGCTCAGGTGCATTGAAAATAGCGCGAATCTTATCAGGATTTGGATGTACTCCTTGAGAATCGAAAATATGACCTAGATAAGTAACTTTATCAGTGTAGAAAGAGCATTTCTTTGTATTTAATTTTATACCTGCATTTTGTAGTGCACTCAAAACTTTATCTAAGATCAAACTGTGCTCTTCTTTGTTAGAAGTTAATACTAGCACGTCATCCTGATAAATCACTATATTTTCAATGCCATTTAGAACCTTACAAAGAAAACCTTGAAATATTCCGGGAGAAGAGCTAAAGCCGAAGGGTAGATAATTATATTGGTAAAGACCTTCGTTAGTGTTTATGGTAGTCAATTCCTTTGATTTATTATCTAAAGGTAGTTGCAGGAATGCTTGCAAAAGGTCTATTTTGGAGAAAACTTTAGCATCTCCTACCCGGGCAATTACGTCATCTATAGACGGTAAAGGATATTGAATTACATCTGCAAATTTATTTACTGTAGTGGAGTAATCTCCGCAAATTCTAACAGAGTTTTCATCTTTCAAGACATTCACTGTGGGTGATGCCCAGTTACTTTTATAAACCTTCGTTATTATACCTGCCTTCTCGAGTTGTGTTAATTCATTCTTTACTAGCCCTTTAAATCGTATAGGCACAGTCCGACTCTTACAGAAAATAGGTTTCGTATTAGGTTTTACGTCAATAGAAACAGTTTCCTTTACATTGGATTTAAATTCATCAGATAGGTAGGTTTTAAATTTGCATAATTCACTGGAATTCAAGGAGTGAATATTTACATCACTTTCGGTAGTTAAACGTAAATTTAACTTTTTACACAAGTCTCTTCCCATTAATGAAGGGCTTGGAGAATCTATTACATAAAACTTGTGCTTGAAAGATGAATTATCAAAAGTAACATTTAAAATTACTTCACCTACAAAAATTATCCTATCACGACTGTAACTCATTGCTTTCATCTCTGTTGGGTTAATTAATACGTTATTCATTAAACCTATCTCTTTTATATTTAAAGTAGATAATTCAGAACCAGTATCAACCTCAAAATTGACATTACTATCATGAACTAATAGTTTAATAATAGTAGGTTTATTCCTAACTGGAATTACAGCCGCATTTACCATAAAAAATAGTTGTCATTTTCTTCTGTGACAGACTGTACTGGTCTTTGTCTTCTAGCTGTGTGTGTGTGATGCCCGTGTACACTTTCTTCATCTGATCGGTGATTGGTTCCGGCACCAATGCTTCTTTTCGCGGGTCCCCTTGGCGAAAAGGGACCCTTGGCGGGTCCCTCAACCACTCGTCGGTTGAGGCGCACTCTTCATGAAGTGCATTTACATGCCTTGACCTGCACATCTTTGCTAAATGTCCAACTTTCTCGCATTTGTTACACTTGCTTTTTAAATAAGGACATTTATTAGCAAAGTGCTTTGAAGAGGTTCCGCATCTCACACATTTGTAATTGGCAGGGGCTTTGTTTGATTTGCTGTTTTTGTTCTGGTATTTGTCCATCTGGTAGGTGACTCGTACTGAGTCAGGTCTGAGGTCTGCTGCGTCATTTGCTAACTGCTCTAAATCTTTGGCTCTCTGAACACATTCGTTGAAATTTTTCTTGTCTTCACTTTCTTGAAGTAAAGTGCTAATTAATCTGCTGGAGCTTAGACCGCTGACAAAAATGTCACGCAGTAACCGACCACGGCAACAGTCAGAATAATTGCAGTTGGAAGCTAAATTATTTAGGCACTGCGCATATGCTTCAATCGTCTCACCTTGCAGTTGTTTTCTTTTTATAAATTTCACAGCCGCTCCTATTTCAGATTTCTTGATTGCGAATTGTGTAGTTAAATGCTCTTCAAGTGCTTCGTAGGTAGCTGCCGTGAGCAAAGTAGGCTTTATTCTTCTCTGAATATCTGTAACTACAGATACGGGAAGCGCTTGAATAAGAAGAGCTGCCTTTTTTGAGTTTGTTGAAGCTTCATCATTGAGTATTTGAGAATTGTGCACTTTGAATCTTTGTAAAAATTCTTGAACTGTTTCAATGTTTACTTGAAACGCTGTGATGGTTTGTGATCCCATCCTCGTCGCCACTTTTATGTATACTTTATAAGGTTGAATAAGAGGAGTGACACAACCACTCTAGTTAAGGTTCAGAACAAGACTGACTGTATTTATAATTCCTTTGCGTTTAACAGAGACATGTACAATTGTACATACTAACAATAGTGTTACGTACATAACAGACCTCGTTGCATCGATTATTACAGGAATCAATCAATTTTTGGCAGAATTATGGAATTATCTTCTGCCACTTTTCTTTCAGAAATACCCACAGTTAATCCTGATTTTTTGGGATTGCGTTCTTGAGCACCATCACCAATTACCTTCCAAATGTTTTCAATGGGGTTCAAATGGGGCTCTTAACAGGTCAGCTTATAAGAAAATCTCATTTACTGTATATGCATGCTTTCACAGTGTTAACCATGTGACAAGTAGAATTGTCTTGCATCAAAATCCGTGGCATCAAAATCAAATGATTGCAAATATGGAATGCAATGGTGGATGAAAAGTTGCGTATACATTGCAGCATTGACCACTCTATGCACACGAACAATAATTGGGCCTGTTCTCGCTGCAGAAATGATGCCCCAGACCATCATGCTGTCGCCTTTAAGTTTCACAGTTTTCTTAACGAACTTTAGGGACAGTTGTTTACACACATCACCTCGAACGTAATTTTTGCAGTCACTTCCGACCACATTAAACTTAGATTCGTCGCTGAAACGAACCATGGGCCACTGCTCCTTCGACCAAACGACACGCTCCTTGGCAAACTGAAGCCTTTCCGTTTGGTTCTTTTTCGATATCAGAGGCTTCGATGGATGCATCCAAGCATCTAATCCTACTCTGTTCAAACTTTTAGAAACTGTGAATCTAGAGACACTGAGACCAATCGTTTCACTCATTTTTGGCGAGAAATACCTGCAGCAGTCTCGAAACGGTCCTTTATGCACAGTCTCACCATGGCACGATTTTCTCTGAGGGTAGTTTTTGGTTGTCTTTCTGATTCTCGTTTTGCATCAATTGAAGCACACTCTTTAAAAGTATTAGCAATGCTATGTACAACACTCTTAGATCTTTATATGGTGCTTGTAATTATAGAAAGTGACTTTCCATCCTTGTGTTGGTAAAAAAAGGCGTATTTTTCACAGAGAGATACTTGTTTCCGAGTAGCAGGTGTAATGGCGGCGATAGTTTTGTTCCAATAATTTGATGACCTTTACTTACAATTTAATACATTGAAACAGTCTTTTAAAATAAGATTATTCATAACTGTTCCTTACCTTTTGCTCTGTGTCTTTTTCGTCCTCTGATGGCAAAAGTCAAATATTTTGGTAAATATTTGTTCGATTTTGCAAATATTTCTAACAAATACCCACAGGATGTTTAACTTCATCGTTGTTAAGTTTCACGCATTTTCATTGTCTAGTTCTTTTGCAATAAACAAAAATGTTTATCGTTTTTCACTGTCCCTCAATTTATGCTCGCTACTATAAATTATCAATATATATTCCATGTTAAATTACTCACAAGGTTCAGCACTACATACAAATCCCCAAAATGAGAATAGAAGAGCTGCAATAGAATATAAATTGAGTTATAGAAATGTTTAACAATTGTTATTTATTTAACTTATAGTATCAATTGTATCAATTAGGTAATGATAAATATAAAAGCAAATAAAGCAGTCACAATATTTCATAGGGCTGGTAAATCTTTATCAACCGAGTACCGTTTAAAGATTGGGCTTCTGATAGTATTGAGAAATTTTCTAATGATCATTATTTTAAACTATGAAAGCTAATGGCAATCAAAATACTTTTATTGAGTGGATACCAGCAAGAGTGTAAATGTATCATAAGTAGGGTTGTGACAATATGCGTTTAAAATCATAGATCCTGAAAATATTATAGATTGATTGAATTAAAGACTATTCAATCGTTTTAAGCCAGCGGTATATAGTATTCGATACTATTTCATTTCGTCTCGTCTATGATATTCTTAAGATCTATGATTTTAAACGCATATTGTCACAACCCTAATCATAAGCCATCATATTTTATAACAATATTCTTGAAATTTTCCATCCGGCAATTTGTTAGAAAAAAACACCCGTTAAATGGTTCTTTATCCTAATGGTTTACGTTGAACCGTTTAACACACGCTTTAACAATACACATTTTTTTATTATATCAGTTGTAATTTAGAATTCTATTTTAAAACTTTACTTTAATAAAAGTTCATATCATCGAATACTTTATTTAAAGGGGATACCGCAACAATTTAGCAATTTAATCCAGGATTTGAAAAATAGAATTTAATAGAATAACTTACCTGATGTGATAGCTTGAAAATGCATTATTATTGTGATTTCTTCTCCTACTATCGTTTAAATTAGGCCATTATCTATATAATCCTTACTTCTGGTAACTCGTTAAGCCGGGATTCCACTGAGATAATATTTTAGCAACACGCAGTATGCTACATTGCAACGGGCAAAATGTGAGTCAACCAGTTCAACAGAATGCAAAGTGTACATATCCGGTTGCGTGGCATGCTGCAGATGGTAACAGGTTGCCCTATTGCTAGCCTTGAACGGCTTCCCAAAATAAAGCCGCTATTCCACCGAATAAAAAAAGACAACATGTAACATGCGATTTCACTGTCTTTAACAAGGATGTAGCATGTAACTTTCAACAAAGTGACAGGAATCATGCGGCAAGGCAACACCTTCGTTGCTTGTAGCATGCTACATGTTCTGTTGCCTGTTGCTTGCGGCAGGATCAATTCCACCTGTTCAACATAAACGAAACAAGCACGGTTCTTTTTATATTCTGGAAGGCGCGTATGTCCCGCAGAACTTCTCGTTCCCGATACTCTTTCCTGAACTCTAATGTATTTCCCTAAGACCAATTCATAATAGGGTTTCAAACAAAAATGCCCAATAGATTAATAATTATTAATTTTAATAAAAATTAATGCAATTTTACTTTAAAAACTTTTGGACAACTGAAAACAAATCCATTAAATTATTTAAAATTTGTGAGCTCAGAAAATATTATCCAAGTAACCATGACACATTGTGCCAACATGGGCACTAGATTATTCGATGGGCAAGAAATGGCAGACTGAAAAGTAGCCTAGAAATTACATGAGGATAATGTGATTTTCCGTTCTCACGGAATGTCACCTTGGGAGAAGGTTGGTTAAATGTGGCAAATCCATCCCATTGAATTGTCATATTGGCCCAACATGATTAATATATAGCGTGGCAACATTATATGGCTGAAACTTGATCAACATATTGGCAATATCTTGGACCAAGAAGGTTTCGACATAACAGCCCTTGCTGTTATGATGTTGGTCTATTTTGCAAAAAAAAACATACAGTTCCAATAGGATTTGTCAAATTTGTGCGCACACTTTAGCTACTTAGAAAAAACGCAGTAGAGCTCTTTGAAATTGTAGAGAATGAATGGAATCGAACAGTCGAACATAGGAAACAAACAAAGAGTTTGTTATGAGCGGTAGTTGTCGATTTTGTGCACTCTTTTTTTTTCGTTTGTGATAAATGGTTGCTAGAGAGTTTAAAACAGCTTTAAAAAATAATTTATATTATTCTATATTGATATAAATGTAAAAACAACGAATATTTAAATACATTAATTATTTAAAAATATTTATACAATTCTGTTTTATTTTTACTCCACAGTCACACTATGACTATAATTTTTGTAACATTGTTACATTCGTAAATTTTGTAGTTTGATTTTGACCATTTTATTATCTAAATTATTGGACAAAGAAAATGTGACATTGTTTGGAATAAATTATGTATTTCGTCATCATGAAACTGAATAAAAATCACGAAACTAAGAGAATACTTTTTCTTCGTTGTATGATTTCTAGCGCTTTTAAACATTTATTTTCCATAATCAATGCAACGAATACTTTATTATCATTTCCCTTCGTTGTCGGCAACACAAATTACTTCCACCCAGTGGTGAGAAGCCGTTCAACACAAGGCAACTAGATTACGTGCCCTCGGTAGAGCGCATACCTTCACCGCCGCTTATCCATTTGCTACCAAAATCTAATAAACTGGTGACTGGATAATGACTAATCGCCACACCGAGTCTCAGGCAATATGGTTCAATACTTTTTGAGTTATAAATGATCTTGATCTTTGACCGGATCGCTCCCAAAATTCAACCAGATGGTTCATGGACATTGTCCAATCGTCCCATCAAATTTCAGACAATTTGGTTTAATACTTTTTGAGTTTTTGAGTTATAAATGGCATTGACCTTGATCTTTGTCCCGATTGTTCCTAAAATCTAACAAAATGGTTCCTTTATACTGATCAATCGTCCCACCAAGTTTCATGCAATGTGGTTCAATACTTTTTAAGTTATGAATGAAAATTCTATCAGTAGGCCACTGGAGACTGACCAATAGTTTCACCAAATTTCAGGCAATTTGGTTCACCACTTTTTCAGTTAAGCGAATAACAAGATGATAAATAAATGCCGTCAATGTTATAACCTTCCCGCATTCTGCGAAGATAATAAGCTAAACCTTGCCGCATGCGGCAAGCAACGGGGCAACGTGTTACCGTCTGCAGAATGCTACACGTTGCCTTCTGGTGAATTGGTTGAATCATATCTTGCCAGAGTGGCAATGTAGCATCATGCATGTTGCCAAAATGTTGCCTCAATGAAATTTCGGCTTAAGACTACGTATCTTTGTCCTACGGAAAAAGTTGTGCTCATCTTCAGTCACAGGCACGACTGATATACCTGGCTACTATCAAGCGACAATCATATCTCCTCTACTTGTTTTTAAGTGTAGGATATTTCAAGAACTTGTCAACGCAAGTAATTTTCACTCACTTCCGGGGTCTCAATCCTTACCCTCAAAGCTATGCAACTGAGATTTGAAATTGATTATTACTATAATTTAAATATTTTCTTTTCATGCATAAATCATAATTGATGCCAAAAGAAAAGAATCGAAAATATCATAAATAAAGAGAGAAAAATATAGATTTAATATAAATATAGAAACACCCAAAGAATCATTAAAATAGATCTAACTGAACACCCACTTTCCGAGTACCTATTATGAGTTTGCGAATACGTTCTTCAATAAAAAGGTGTTAATTCAGAAGATCGTCAATATCTAGTAAAGGCATATATATCAGGCTACTTTAGTTGAAGAACAAATTCAGACTAAATGAGAACACACAGTGAAGGTGTTAACGAGAGAGCTGCAAAACCTAACTATCAGGTCAGTACATCACAAGTGCAAAGGAACTTTAAAACATGCTGCATGTATTATATATTCTGTGAATTGCTTCATTTTGTCTGTATGTGCAGTCATGACTCATAGGATGTATTCATCATCTAACAATGGATACTGTCACTTTTACATAGGTACTTAAAGGTTACAAGAGCTTGAAAGTGTATATGTACAATACACTTCAATGGTTAATATAAGCTTTTCATAGTGATATATATGTGTCTCATTATTGTAGCGTGATGCACTTAGAGTATGTGTACTAAAGTTACTCCCATAATTTTGAAAAAAAGATAAATAAACGCATGAAAATTATAGGAATATTAGGTGATGCACTTAGTGTCCCGTTTTGCGCGACAAAACTTATTGGGTAAAAGTAAAACACTTGAGAAGCCCTAGATTGAAAATTTTTGTACCTATCGAAATGTTCCGATTTTCGTGAGAAAAAATAAACTCAACTATGAAGGTTTTTATTAGGATTCATCATCAAGAATAGATGTGATAACGTTTCTGACGATGAATGGGACATTTTGTAATTCATAAGATCGAATCATAAAAAATCTTCTACGTTCAGTTGAAAAAAACTACGTCACTCAAAAGATAAAGTAAAACATTTCCATGTGGGTACTCTTATTTTATTATGTGTGCCACGAGTTAGTCGATATTTACTAAATACCATAAGAACTGATCTAGTAGCAAGTCGTTGAAATTTAAATTGTCCAGTCTCCCAATTCTTTCAAAGAGTGAAAAGTTTAGTATTTTGAGGATTCTGTGGAGTTTCGTTAGGTGTATACAGTATATTTTAATGTTGAGTTCTAACGAAAAACCTACTAGAATAATTATTAAAGAGCTGACCTCAGCATTTGATACACAGAAAAAAGGACCAGTTTATTTTTGATTTTATTGATTAAAAGTTTGATTCGAGCTATGTGCCCATCGAATGTTGAGTAGGTACCTAGTACTGTAATTATGTAATAGGTATAGGACATCCACTCATTCAGCAATCTTCTACGAATCTATAATATGCTAAAACCAAATCGTCGATATAGTCCAGTCATCATCTTTAACCAATTATTATAATTAATCAGCACCAACGTAAATTCAATTTATTTATTTATTTTCATACAGCACCCTCTTTACAATAGATCATGGGCCGGGGCCACCCATGATCATACAAAAAACGTTTACTTGAGAAACAATTAGCGATGAAGGAGCTATATGGCCGGAGAAGTAAGTAACTTTATGGGCATCCTAAAAAACTAAATAAGTATGGCGAAATTATAATAATGAAAATTAAACAAGAGAAAAAATAATAATTCATTGTTATCTCGGCTTGTGTCTTGTAGCTTGGTTTCATGATTATAAGGTCGTTAGTAGTTGTGGAATCTGATATTCGATGTTGGATGTATGTAGGTGAGGAGAGATATCACTTGGTACAATATTCTTGTGCTAGATCTTTTGACTCTGTTTAACCTAACAGAGTTACACATGTCGTGACCAAGAATTGCTTCAGTCCAGATTGGCTCACTGCAAAAAGATTCCTTGTAGAAACTGGACTTTCATTTCTTTAATCAATTGCCAGAGAATGAAAATAAAATGAGAAGATAAAGGCAACTCTAACTCTTTGCATTATACTAAATTGAAATAAATTATCAAATAGCAATTCTTCTGACTTAAGCTATCAGGCCAGTCATTAAGTAATATTCATATAATATCAATTAGATAGGCCATAAAATCTTATTTCTAATGTCTCTTATTAAGCTATAGTTGAAGTCATGAATTAAGTAACTATTTAATTCATGGTTGAAGTATTTATCTTAAATATATAATTATAAGTAGTGCTGTGACATGGCTTATTTTGCACATGCTCGTAAGAATTGGCTTATATATTTTTGAAGCATATGCGTTTTGTAAGGGCTTTAAGCAAAATCATTCAAGCATATGCTTTTTATTAGGACTTTAAGCAAAATCATTTGAGCATACGCTTTATCAATGAGCTTAAGTAATTTCATTAAAGCATATCCTGTTGAGGCTTCTGTGAACAGTAAACATCGTGTAACTTAATCTCTTCATGATCTTCAACTGCTCATGAAAATGTGAATAGATAACACAGATTAGAATGACTAATACTTAGTGATAAATTCACTTTGTGGTAAGATGCACGCGGCATCCTGTGAAAAAATTATATGCCTTATGGAGCATCTTTCTTTCGTATTAACTTACTTAGTTCTTTTATTACTTCTCGACTGTATTTCCAATCAATATTTTTTCTAATACGATGATGTATTTTTCATACTTTTCTGCTCTAAATATCAAATACACTTTATGTCAAACATAAGCTATCAACTAAATTTTTTTCTGCAAAATTGAAGAAAAAGGTAAAAGACAGTCTATAACTTTTCGTTGTAATCAATCATTTTTTTATTATTCACTCAGTAATTACTTATGGTATTTTCAGATTCGTATTCACAGTCACAATTATCGAACTTTTGGTATAGCATAACTAGTCTTTCACTAGCAAGAGCTAGCAATTAACCAGGATGCCTAAAATTGCTAAATCAGCCAATGAAAAAATGAGCGCCTTCACATCTAAATTCAATGCTTTAGAAATGATAGCTGACAAGCTTTTCTGCAAGTTCTGCAAAGTTGAGGTGATTGTATAATTCTATCTATTTCAATATAGCTACAGTGTGTTTTGTAATTCTAAGCACAAAAATTTACCATGGATGGAAACACGAAAGATGAAGCTATTTCAGGAGTGACAGAAAAATTAGAACTCCTTCCTTTTCGAGTTATAACGACCGGAATGTTATCCATAGGAATATGCTTATACCTTATAGTGCAGTATAGCTTAATTAAATTATACTTCATGAACAGGATGCTAACGAACCTTTTATCATTGAAAATGAAGAATCTTAACATTTTGTTGCTCACTATTACTTGAAAACTGAGGTTTCAAGTTTTGGTCGCTTCTTAAAATCGCTTTATCTAGCATTTTCTACATAAAGTTAAATTTAGTTCCAATAATTTGTAGTAATATCTTAAAAAGGAATTTTTATCGCTTCATTTCCCGTTTATGTTTCTGTATGTTAGTTTTTTACATTTCAAAATTTCGAACCCTTCATTATAAATATTTAATCAAATTATTGTCCGCATTTCTTACATGCATACATACCCGAATTATGCCTTTCCATATATGTGAAGTTTATTGGTATACTAGGTAAACCTTAAAATTTGAACTTTGAGAAGAAATGTTTTGGCTTGCTGACTTTTCATCAAATCACATGTAGTTTCCGAAACAATGTCTGGCTGTACCAAGCTGTTCAAAAAACTAAAACTTTGACACTATGGGTGCTACGTACACTATTCCTATTTTCTTTTGATTTCCTAAGTTTCAGTCCTAAGTGTTTACAGTTGCTTGAAAATTGAATGGGTAGGCACTAGGCAGTCGTTAAATATATTTAACACAATCTATAATATTTAAATTGTTATTATTACAGATAAAGCAATTGAAGCAATTTGCAATTCTTCAACATTTCAGAACTAAGACGCATCAGTTGAAAAAAAAACAGCATCCGATGCCGTGCAAGAAACTTCATCATCTTTAGCAATAATCATGAAAAATTCAAATCAAGAATCTAGTGAGAATAACCTCCTCCCACAAGATAGTGCTGCTGCAACTGAGGAAACATCTCAGGACATTAATCGTCGCGTATTTTGTAAGAAACTTGCGAAGCCTTCCTCTCGGCGAACATTCCACTGAATAAGTTAAGCAACCGGAAAATCAATAATTATCTACGTAAATACACTGGCAGGAGCATACCTGACCAGTCAACCCTGCGAAAGTATTAGATACATGACATGTATCAAAACAAATTGAGTTCACTTAGAAAACTTGTAGCAGGGGGGAAAATTTGGGTGTCACTGGATGAAACAACAGATATAGAGCAACGTTATACCGTCTGATTCGTAGTAGGCGTAATGGGAGTTGATGAAGAGAAAGAAAAGTGTTAACTAGCAAATCTTGAAATACTACAAAAAGTAAATCACTCGACCATCGCTGCTTTCTTCAATGACAGTCTCCAAGTTTTATGGCCAGATAAAATACAATATGAAAATGTCTTGCTTGTTTCTACAGATGCAGCACCATATATGGTGAAATCTATGACATTTTTACAAGTTCTCTACCCAAAGATGATTCATGTAACTTGTAAAGCTCATGTGATGCATAGAGTAGCTGAATTTGTCCGCTTACAATATCTATTGGTAAACAAGCTCATCGCTACTGGCAAAAGCATATTTATGAAGTCCCCACATAGAATAGAGATATTCAAACAACACGCTCCTAATATTCCTCTGCCACCTTCACCAGTACTTACTAGACGGGGATTATGGATTGATGCTGCGACCTATTACAGCAACAACTATGAACTTTTTTATGAAATTATTATGAAGTTAGACAAGTTACAGACTGTGTGTATTGAAGAATGTCAAGAAGTCTTGCAAAATATATCATTTCCTCAACATTTTCGATCTTATCGACCAGTATCAAGAAACTCGAAACTAAGGGACTTCCTCTTTCGGATTCAATTAAATTGATAAGTAGTGCCGAGTCAACACTCGATAAACTGTATGATAAGAGATACCATGACAAATTTGTGACATTGCTCAATAAGAACGCTCACTGCTCGACTTTGAAATCAATTAATTCTGTTCTTGCTGGTGGTTCCATTGATAACACGGATGAATTTGTGAAAAACTTGACTTGAAGGGTATTTTCCCAGTACAAGACTATACTTGTAGATAACAGGGGGAGCTTCAATTTTCAGAATCTGAAATCTCATTTAATCATAAAATATAATGAATGAATGCTACAACAATTTAAGTGTATTTTCTAATTTAAGTGCAGTATAAACAATTTAATTAAATGCAGTTAATAATTTAAGTGCAGGTTTCCTTATTTATATAATTATTTGTTGCAATTAGTTTTTTATTGTCAAATGTAAAATTTACATTTATTAAATCAGCAGTAGTTATATTTAGTTGTTCAAATTGTTTTCTTTGAATAATAAAGTATCTGTTATACATAGTCAGTTTAATTTATTCCCTAAAATACCTATAGTAAAAGATACCTATTCATTTAAATAATAATAAAGTTCCTCTGGATTATTGCTCGTTTTCTACAATCAATAGAAAATTTTGAACTATATACTATTGTATTTATTTTTGAAGGCATATCTATTAATAAAAGCTTATGCATCTTAGTGTTGAGCTTTAAAAGCTTATAAAGCATAATCTGAAACGGTTTTACAGTATTTATTTCGCAGCTTATAGAGCATATTTTTGGAGCTTATAAAAGCATATCTTGGAAGGGCTTACAGTCACAGCCCTAATTAGAAGTAATTACTAGAGATGTGACATATTACATATATGCAGTCCTCTGCATATATTTCAAGAGCATATAATATGCACGTGTGCATATATGCTAACTGAGAAATATGCACTTCATGGTCAATTTTAAACATGTAAATATGTCTAACCTGGTTCTAGGAATATTGCCAGCGTGGTAGTTTGTCTTGCGGATTTTTCTCCTTGAATTATAAATTTCTAGGTTTAAATTTATTGTAAATTGAAGTATTAAAATGAGAGACTCAATTTATTGAAATTAAGAAAATATGTTGTGTTGTCTGCCATGGAAGGTCAGTTTTCTACTCATCTTCTCTACAGTCTTCAGTGAACTAAATCCTGTAGAGGATATTGTTGAAATTTTAGTTAAATGTATTACACACTCGTTATATATTTAATGTTAACTTCCTGTTAGACTAGCTCAGCTATATTAAATTACCTATTGTTTCAATAACTATGTATTACTTTTAATGAGAAACGGACATAAGGTCTAAAGTCGATCACACTTCCGTCGAGGGTTAAATACCCTGTCTTGTTGGTTCTGAAGCCAGTCTGTCTTGAACATTACTCAGTGAGAGATGAGTTCCACTCATCTCTCTATAGATTTCTAATTGTATAACATATTTACTCTTTAAATAAACTCTATGTCTTAACGTTGTTAACCCACTGATTTAACCTAAATTTAACAGGTTATGGGCCCAGTGAACGATAAGAGTTTATAAATCAAATTATGTTTAAACAAATTAGAAGTTTATAATAGTAATAAAAACGAAGTGCTGTGAAAAAAGTGTTAACCTATATGAAACATATCACTTAAAACGCTTGCGTAAGCAAATCGTGCTCACGCGCTAATGAGGTCAATTATAATGATTGCTCTAGCGAAAAATGCACTTGTGTTATAATATAATGATTTAGTATTTTTGCGGAAGAGGTGTCAAGAGAGGTCACAAATTACCTTTAAATCTGTGACCTTATCCTTTGGTAAACAGTCTTTCAACAAAAGGTTCTTGCGAACTAAGGCTGTGTTACTGTTCCAATTAAATATTAATAATTATATTCAGTGCAGTTATTCTTATGAATTAGAATAATGTTAAAACATCAATTCAGTTAAACAGTAAATCAAGTTAACTGCTTTGGTTGTTTATTTTTGTTAAAGTATTGAATGATAGTAAATACTTATATTCAGTGCAGTTATTCTTATGAATTAGAATAATGTTAAAACATCAATTCAGTTAAACAGTAAATCAAGTTAACTGCTTTGGTTGTTTATTTTTGTTAAAGTATTGAATGATAGTAAATACTTATATTCAGTGCAGTTATTCTTATGAATTAGAATAATGTTAAAACATCAATTCAGTTAAACAGTAAATCAAGTTAACTGCTTTGGTCGTTTATGTTTGTTAAAGTATTGAATGATAGTAAATACTTATATTCAGTGCAGTTATTCTTATGAATTAGAATAATGTTAAAACATCAATTCAGTTAAACAGTAAATCAAGTTAACTGCTTTGGTTGTTTATTTTTGTTAAAGTATTGAATGATAGTAAATACTTATATTCAGTGCAGTTATTCTTATGAATTAGAATAATGTTAAAACATCAATTCAGTTAAACAGTAAATCAATTTAACTGCTTTGGTTGTTTATGTTTGTTAAAGTATTGAATGATAGTAAATACTTATATTCAGTGCACTTATTCTTATGAATTAGAATAATGTTAAAACATCAATTCAGTTAAACAGTAAATCAATTTAACTGCTTTGGTTGTTTATGTTTGTTAAAGTATTGAATGATAGTAAATACTTTCAACAAAAGGCTCTTGCGAACTAAGAATTCTGTTTTTTGTTTCAATTGAATATTAATAATTATATTCAGTTATTCTTATGAATTAGAATAATGTTAAAACATCAATTCAGTTAAACAGTAAATCAATTTAACTGCTTTGGTTGTTTATGTTTGTTAAAGTATTGAATGATAGTAAATACTTTCAACAAAAGGCTCTTGCGAACTAAGAATTCTGTTTTTTGTTTCAATTGAATATTAATAATTATATTCAGTTATTCTTATGAATTAGAATAATGTTAAAACATCAATTCAGTTAAACAGTAAATCAATTTAACTGCTTTGGTTGTTTATGTTTGTTAAAGTATTGAATGATAGTAAATACTTTCAACAAAAGGCTCTTGCGAACTAAGAATTCTGTTTTTTGTTTCAATTGAATATTAATAATTATATTCAGTTATTCTTATGAATTAGAATAATGTTAAAACATCAATTCAGTTAAACAGTAAATCAAGTTTAACTGGTTTGGTTGTTTCAAGAAACATTTCAAAAAAAAAAAACACGTGGGCTAACAAATTTCGTTTGAAGAAAAAGCTCTACAATCTAAAATTGAAGTCTCCTGATCTACTCGACTTTCATTTGAAGGAACTAACTGAAGTTTTTCAAGAGCTTGCCTTGTTAAATCAAGTGATCAGTGAAGAGGATAAAATGATTTGTCTTCTGTCATCACTGCCAGGGCCGTTTGAAGTGCTTGTCACTGCACTTGAAGCTCAGACAGACATCCCTAACTGGATTACCGTAGCTGACACACTCCGGAGTGAAGCTGAAAAGTTGAGTATTCTTCTCAAACTAACAACTACTCATCCCAGAGCTACCCCAATCTGGATACACCCAGCAAGGAGGAGGATACGGCACTTGAAACAGTGGGGGGTACTATGGACAGCAGCAGAATTACTATGCACAGCAGCAACAGACACCGCTAACCCAAATCTCTTACGGCAACTGGGGACAACAGGCACCGGGCGGTTGGAATGCCGCAACCACTGGACAAGCTGCCGGTACTTGGAGTGTCTATGGACAACAAACCGGACAAACGCCCCAGCAAAGCTGGAGCAACTCCACATACTTGTGGTGGCTATGGGAACTACAACTACAAGAAGTAAAATAAGTAAAGACTTGTTTGTTTGTAAATAGCTACACAAGAAAGTGGTAGTGTTAAGTTGCTATAATGACTTAGTTTAACTGACATTTAACTTACGCCATATTGTAGTTCTATTCACAGTAAATAAATAACCTGATGTTAGTCTAGTGGTAGGTTTAGTTAACTTTCGCCTCTACGGTTCTTGCACCGGTGTACAACTTGCTTCAGCATTTGTGAAGTGAATTCTCAAATTAATTGAAATTAGGCTTTTGGATAGTAGTTAGATAGAATTTTTATTGCTTTTTAATGATCAGCAGATTAATCTTTGAATCGTAACAAAAACTACCGACACAGCATTTAATTATTATTTTAATTGATGACTCAGCATGTTTACTTAATAGAAGTACGCGGTCTATTAGGTGAGCATATGAATTGAATACAGATGAATTGATATTCATACTGTGAATATTTGTGAATATTTAGAAGTGAATATTTAGAAATAAATATTTTTTCATTTTGAAATACTAATTAGATTTTGATGATTAGAAAATTTTAAAGTCAAAATAAATTAGGAATTTGCAGGAATGAAATATTTTTAAATTAATATACATAAATGAAATGGTTATATTTATAACTAATTTGCAGTAAAATATTAAACGATCTTTCAATTTTTCTGAAGAAAGAATTTAATAGTAAATTTTATTCAATAAAATAATTAAAAAATAGAAATTCTATTTTTTAACGGAAGGATGTTAATTTTAATTGCATGATTATTAAGCAATGTTAATTTTTACAAATTAAATTGAAATAAAATAAGCAAGAATGTCACAATATGTTAAGTTCAGTTTTGATGTGTATTCATACCATTTTTTATGTTATATGTAAGTTTGAAATATTTTATATACATAGTATATTTTCTTTTTGGATTTCTGAAGACTCTAATTTATATCGACATTCAGAAATAAAAAGAGGGGAAGAAAGGAATTATTTGAAATAGAATTAAACCATTAATAAATGTTTAAAATTCTTGCAGTTATAGGTTTGATTTTTTATGTTACATGTAAGTTTGAAATATTTTATATACATAGTATATTTTCTTTTTGGATTTCTGAAGACTCTATTTTATATCGACATTCAGAAATAAAAAGAGGGGAAGAAAGGAATTATTTGAAATAGAATTAAACCATTAATAAATGTTTAAAAAATTCTTGCAGTTATGATTGTTCAATTTGAATTTCAGAATTTTTCAATTTGAGTTTTAATGTTTTGAATTTTAGGATTGATTAAAATGAGATTTATGTCTTTAAATTTAGAATAATTCATTTCCTATGTAAATTGTTGTTCATTGTTTTTTTTATGGATCGTCTGACATATTCTCTAAATCGTTGCCTATTGATAGATTTACCAAATTTGTTAAATTAATAGGTATGAAAAATATAAAATGTCGTGTGAGGAGGAGTGTTGAAATTTTAGTTAAATGTATTACACACTCGTTATATATTTAATGTTAACTTCCTGTTAGACTAGCTCAGCTATATTAAATTACCTATTGTTTCAATAACTATGTATTACTTTTAATGAGAAACGGACATAAGGTCTAAAGTCGATCACACTTCCGTCGAGGGTTAAATACCCTGTCTTGTTGGTTCTGAAGCCAGTCTGTCTTGAACATTACTCAGTGAGAGATGAGTTCCACTCATCTCTCTATAGATTTCTAATTGTATAACATATTTACTCTTTAAATAAACTCTATGTCTTAACGTTGTTAACCCACTGATTTAACCTAAATCTAACAGATATGAACTAGTTGGAGTTCACTATAGAGGAGACTGAGGAGTTCTACTGTATTAATTCGATAAAATCAGAAGGATTTAAAATTTCAAAAAACGTGAAAGGGAATTTAAATAACACTGTAAGAGGGTATATATATTTTTAATTAAACTTTAAATGACTTATAACTTATTAAGAAATGTCCATCGAAAACTTTAACCATAATTTGGCACAAAAATTGTGAACAGATTAATAATTTTAAATTAAACAATATTTAATAACTAAATTAAATAACGAGTAGAGTACTAATTGTATGACTAGATATCATTTTAATGGTACTTTGTGATTGTTTATGACTAGAAGGATTATTGTATGACTGAATATGAGCACCTTCCACTAGAAAATTTCTACAGAATTTGATTAAATTATTGAACTATATAAGATGATTTCAACAATACCATGAGGAAAATAGTTAACTATGTATATATCTAAAGAAATTTTAACAATACAATAACCAAATAATTAATTTTTTTTCTCAAGAAATTTTAACAAATACTTTTCAAATTAATGCATATTTTTCACTAGGGGAGCTTTAAAAAAAGAATTTACAGTGCAAAATATTGAAAAGAGGATAGGATAGGAATTTATAACTAGAGTTGTGATAACATGCCTTTCAAACAATTTAAACATATGTATCCAAAACTTTTTCATTAAATATTTAAACAATCTATAAATTACAAACAACCTAAAAAGTTATGGTGGGGCTCTACATAGTAAACAGAATAGTATAGTACCCCAGTTACATGTATTATTCAAATTTATTCTGGGTAGGCTGTGACGTCATGTATGTAAACAAGAGGTCACGTCATAGTAAACAGAATTGCTGTGGGTCACGTGGAATAGAGAATTAAGATGGCGGCCAACGCAACCGATCTGACTAATGATCTAATTATCTTGAATAAATCGTCTTCTTCAAGACTAAAAATTTGTTACTATTTTGGGTGTAAAAAGACCAGTAGCAATTTCATCAACAGTCATTTTTTAATTTTCGTTCGTATGACTATAAAGATTGGATAATAGCATGCGGTAATGTGGAATTAAAAAAAATATCACCGAAAACGTTATTTAACAAAAGTTGGGTGTGTTGCAGCCATTTTTTGTGTTTGTACAGTACGTACAAACGTACGCACCATTGTTGACATGTGACGTCACAGCCTAACGGGACACGGGTAATATCCCCCCTATAGCTCTGGGATACTATATATTCTCTGTACTGTGGGCTCTATGAGATTTTCGATGACCCACCATAAATTTTTCTATTAATTAAGTCACAGTTTTAGAGATTCAGGACATCAAGACTAATGTCTAAAAAGAGAGAAAAATAATACCTAATTTCATGAGTAACATTTTAAGGCACATTATTCACATGGCATTAAAAGACACTCTCAGTAATTTAAAAAAAAAGTAAAATAAATGGAATCAACCAATCTCGCATTTAGACAAGTCGCCTACCACCGCCAGTGACGATGCTCATGGATGCAGAAAAGCTACTGTATAGTACGATAGAACTCACACCGATCGGTTGCAGTTAAGGCACTCTGATTTAAAGGTAAAAAGTGCCACTCGTTTTGGAAGTAGCTACCCACCTAATGTACCGTACACACTGTCAAACTTTATCTATCCTAGAAGTTGTTATCCAAAATAAAAACTAATCCAATATGAGTTTGGAGCAATGAAGTTCTCAAGATTAAAAGTACAATTCTACTCTAACAATTTCCCTGTAATGTGTTATATGAAAATTATGCAGAAAATTTAACATTTATAGCTACCTACAGATTATCACAAAAACCATAGTTAATCCTATCTGTTATACAATTTTGAGGCTCTATAAAGAATCCATCTAGACTTATTTAGATATAAAACATCATTTTAATCAAGAAAGATATTTGCATTCCTAATCATAATTGCAACACTTAGCTCCTGCAGGATCTTGCTTACTCTCTTATTCGCTTGGTGTTGAGTGCTGACCATTACAACATTACCATAAATCTTTAGAATTAAATTTGAAATGGTTTGCAGTTACATGACCAAAAACAATAGACATAATAAATAGAGAAATAAAAATTAGAGTGGAGGAAACCTTTAAAGCTAAATGACGCAAAGGTAACATTTCTCTTCTAAAAGTTAGTTACTTTACTGATGATTGATTTCATGTAATTTGCAAGGTGTTAAATGCTGTTAGGTAGCTTTCTTTTCGAATTTTCAATATTCTGATGATGTCATCATGTTGGTTGCAAGGTGTTTAATGCGTTTTGAGATTTCATGAAGAAGGTGGTGGTTACTACAGTTGAAAATGCGCCTTCTAGTTATAAATCATAACGGTCTTGTAAGATAGGTAGGAGGGAGCTGGAGCACATTTATCCAGTCGGTAACAACCTCTCCCGCAGTTGAAACAATCTTGCGCAACTGGTGGACCTGAAAGAACAAAAACATGCGTGAGTAACCCACTCACTATAAAGGGAAGAGTACAGGGGAAACCCGCAACATGGAAAACCTGCTAGGTATAAAGAAAAAAGTACATGGTAAATCCGCAAGTTGTGAAAAAAAATTCATGGAAAACCTAAAAGCAATAAAAAAAACGTACCTAGCTATATTTCATTTCATTAATAATGTCTCTTCATGGATTTATCAACAAGAGAAAAAATTCGTTTTATAGGTTAGCTACTGCCCATTTATGTGACGAAGCATGTCAATGTCAAGCTGCTAGAAGAATCTTCGGCAGCAGTAACACCTGTGAATGGAACATAACGGATGCTAAACATTGACAAAGTCTGTTACCTGTTATGGGATAAGAGTTGACAACAGCAGGGGCAACTGGAGGCATTATTGCAGGGGGTGGACCAGAGACAGGATTGAACCCAACTGGGGGTGGTGGTGGAGCAGAAACAGGAGTAAACCCAACTGGAGGTGGGGGAAGAGGATATCCTCCTACTTGGGAAGGAGCATATTCAGCAGACACTTCATCAATGGATGGGGAGGCACATTCACCATATTTGGGTGGAGGAACATATCCTCCATCATCTTTGGGAGGCAGAACATATTCACTATTCAAGGGAGGTAAAGCACACTCTCCATCAGTGGATGGAGCTGATGGATAATTGGCTGCCAGGTGCATGTTTTGAGGAGGTTCATAAGGGGGAGGAGCAGGAGAAGGAAATTGTAATGAAGGTCCAATAGGCATTGGAGTCACAGAGGCTCCTTCAACTTTGAAAGGGACGGTTCCGATGGTGAAATTCACTTTTCTTGAAACAGAACCACAGGTACCAGTATCCACATGAAACTGAAAAACGTGAACTATTTGATGAAAAGTTTCAGTCAAAAAAATCAGAGCTTGCAGCTATGTAACAAAATTATACTTAATAGAAACCTAAATAGATTAGATTACTTTTAAGATGTACTTCAAATCCATTATACGGCAGTGTTTCAAACTGGGAGCCACAGCTGGTATGAGCAGGTTAACATCGTCAAAGAAATAGCTGTCACCAGGTGCTATAGCCCCTCTAACAACTTTAGCTATTTCTTGAGAACTGCTCTGAGAGCTACCGCCTGCATAAAAAACTGCTTTCTGTTGAATAGATAGAAATTAGTTAGAAATCAATGAATTTGAGAGATGGCTACAGAAAAAATTGCTAATATTGATTAGAAGATATGCTGTGATATGAACATAGATAATAGTGGCTAGAAAAACTTATTTAGCTACCCTCAACTAGCTACTAACATGAAATGAACAATATTCAAATTCAATTGAATGAAATATAGTTTTGTACAATCAGTATAATTTAGATCAAAAACTGAAGTAGTAGAAGTCAGAGCATTCAACGGAACAACTTCACTCAAATCATTTTAACAGTTACAGATTTTCTATGCTATTGTAGCTACAGGTACTAGTGAGCTTAGATTACCAGATGTTATTATTATTAATGCCTTAACTATTCCTCTTTCAGGTGCAACAGATTCAAGGCACAGGTAGGCAGGAAGATAAGAACAAGGATGAAGTTTTTTTAAGGTTCACGATAGCAAGAATGAGATGTTAATAAGAGAAGATAGCTACAGGGTGTGTAATAATGATGGGACCCAAAATAATCTTTAATAACTTTTGTGATAATAGATAGATTTTAATAGACTAAACGACAATCAAATCTTGATAACATTGCGTTTTACATAATTGAACAGTATCGATGATACGGGTGTGGGATAAAAGTTCAGCGGCAAAAGAAAATCGTATGCTTCTCTACACTGCCAACAATATGTCTTGGACAAGAGAACAGCTCGTCTTTGTTACCACCGCCTACTTCACTCCTTGAAAAAGCATTGTGAAAGCACAGAGAAGTTTTGAAATGAAGTACCAATTGAGGGTGTTTCCATTGAAAATAGTGATAAAGAAATGTGAGTGCTTCTCTGAAACCCCCAATCTGGACAAGAAAAAATCAAAGGGAAGACATGCAAGCGCCATGCATGAAAATAATGTTGCAATAGTAAAGAGATTGTCGAAGAAAGCCCACAAATCAGTCTCAGGTTTTTTGTCTCAACAGCTGGATATAAGCTTTAAATCAGCACACACAATACTGAGAAATAAATTATCAATGCATTCATACAAAATTCAAATTTGTCAGAAGTTGCACGACGGTGACTACGCACGTCGCGTTGCGTTCTGAGAGTGGCTTTTACAGAAAAACGCAAAAAAATTTAAACTTTATTCAGAATTTGATCATGTCAGATGAAGTTCATTTCAGACTAAATGAATTTGTAAATAAACAGAACGTCCGTTTTGGGGGGACTGAAAACCCGAAGGTGGTCAGGGAAATGTCGCTCCATTCAGAAATAGTCACAGTGTGGTGTGGAATAAAGGAGAATAGATTATCGGCCCCTATTTCATTGGAGTATAGCTGTGGCCAAACAGTTACAGTGAATGGGCAGCGATATAACGACATGATTACAGGCTTTTTGATTCCGAAAGTGAATGAAATGAACGAGACCAATCTCTACTTTCAACAAGACAGCGCCACCTGTCACCCCACTTAGCCAAATATGGAAATCCTGCATCAGAAATTTCCCGGAAGATTGATCTCAAGATTTGGCGACGTTGAGTGGCCGGCAAGATCTCCAGTTCTTTCTCCTTTAGATTATTTCTTATGGGGATATCTTAAGGGAAGAGTCTACCGTAGCAAATCAACAAATATCCCTAAATTGAAGGCTGCTATCGAAACAGAAATTCGATCGATTGGACAAGAAATGCTGATCAGAGCAATGAACAACCTCCATCATCGTGCCAAAATTTGCGTGCGATCAGGAGGGCAGCACTTGAAAGAAATTATTTATAGGAAGTAGTTTAGTAAAAACGCGATGTTTTCAGGATAATATGGACATTTAAATTTTTAAAATCCATGTAGCTAGCTATTATTTCAAAAGTTATTAAAGATTGTTTTGGGTCCCAACATTATTACACACCCTGTATAAGGTAAAAGATGTGAGGGAAAGAGCATCACTTAAGGAGAAAACATATCATCTAGCTATGTTTTAAAAGTGGCATATTATAATATTTATTTAATATATACAGTAAATTTATAGCAGTTGTTTTATTATTAGATTATGTTAATAATTTAATAGTATGGAAACTTACATTCAAAGTGAAACATGAGGGGAGGCATTAACTATGACTTCTTTTCAGTTATTTGACCTTGCTATTGAGATTAGTTCAATCACTCTGTAAAGAAACCATAATTACAAAGGATTATAGCAAAGTTTTTATACATAATTCTCACACCAACACAGACAGCTAGTAGCTACTTTCATTAATTTGTATTAGTATTCTTATTAACTCCATTAATTGAAACTTTCTATCAATTGATGAAGGAATTGACTGAAATATGCACCTGCTTGAGAGCAATGTAAGTTCTCACTACCATTGTAGTTCCATCATTAGAAATCTCTCCCCGTAGCTTGAAGTTCTCGCCAATTACGGCACCAGAACGTTTGCAGTGGAAATTCAGAGTCACGGGACCTTGTTTGCAGGGGAAACAAAAGCCGGAATCAGTCTGATTGATGACTAGTGGCTTCTGATAAGTTGTAACTATTATTAATGGAGAGCGGTAATGAATTTTATTCAATGAACTGAATTCAGTATTCACCTTAGCTGCACTGTTCAAGTTCAGATCATCTTCATTGGAGTATGAAAAATAGACCTTACTCTCTGAATCAAAGCCAAATGGTATGTCAGCCTTAGCCTTAAGGTAATATCGAACCCAACCGTAGGAGCCCTCGAAAGACGAGGGGTAACCAAAAGGAAGAACAAATTTAAATGGCCATCGATAGGTACCAGCAGGTATTTTATCACCCTCTACAAGAAATTAATCCTAAGGTAAGCATATAGAATAATAAAAAAAAAAGAATATAGATAGTAATATATATAAATATATATAAATTTTGTTTAGCTAATACCTATGTATACTTACAAAACTAAGTAGCTAGCTAGAAAACTATTTATATTAATAACTTATTAATGAAAGTAAATAGAGACTTCATATCAAATGAAACCAAAAGCCAATGTCAGTTCAAAATGAAATATAGCTAATAGATTAAAGTATAAGAGATGAATTTCCATTACTCTTCTGCTTAAATAGAATATCTTACTCCAAAGTGTACTCCGAATATTGAAATAATCTTCACTTGCATCAAAACTCTCATATTCATCCTTCACTTTTTCTGTCCAGTGAACTTTAGCCTTTCCCTTGCAAGACACGATCACAGCTGGAAGAAGGTTAAAGTTAGACATCAGATTTTCATCTAAATTCCATAAATAGATATATTACATGGTAAATTCTGAGATATCAAACTATTCAAATGTATGATAATACATCAAAAAAATTATAAATAAGTTATTTTTAGTTTATATCAATACAATCGAAAACACTCACCACGACATTTTGTTGGAGAAACTACTAGAGCGTGCAAACATCCAGTGACAACTTGTCCTGACACATAAGCCTTTTGATTAGGCTCTATCTTTGCAACAAATGAAGAAAAGCCCATAATTGATATATTGAAATACTCTTAATAGGCCTGTCTGCAGAATATGTGACATTTTTATTAACACTATTCCTGCAATTGCTAAAAACACTACAATAACTCCAGTGCCTCTGTGGGTGTCATCCCACTAGCATAAGAGGTTGTGTTATACATTTATGCTAGCTGTAAGATCGCATCATTATGCCATCTCACTGCTTGAAATTAAGTAATAAAATGGCTTATTGACTTTTTTTTTCATGTGAAAGTAAAGCTAAAGAGTAGTGACCCACAAGTGGATAACTTTGGAAGAAAGTGAATAAGCATGTATTTTTGTAACATCTTTCAACTTTCTTCTGTGTAAACAATGCTTAATTTCCTCCTTTTTGCACTTGTATTTGAAGAACAGAAGCTAGAATTTAGAGTTTCTTCAGAAATCAGGCATCAGCCAGATTTCAATCAGGGTACTGGCACCAAGATTGAAATTTACTTGACGCTTGATGTGTCGGCTGACAATTCTTCTATCTAAAACAGGCTAAATGTGATATTTTCTGGTAGCTAGCTACTTGTGATATTCTCTGGTAGCTAGTTACTTGTGATATTCTCTGGTAGCTAGTTACTTGTGATATTCTCTGGTAGCTAGTTACTTGTGATATTCTCTGGTAGCTAGTTACTTGTGATATTCTCTGGCAGCTACTTGTGATATTCCTGGCAGCTACTTGTGATATTCCTGGCAGCTACTTGTGATATTCTCTGGCAGCTACTTGTGATATTCTCTGACAGCTACTTGTGATATTATCTGGTAGCTACTTGTGATATTCTTTGGTAGCTACTTGTGATATTCTTTGGTAGCTACCCAGTCTGAAAGGCATGCCCCATTAGTCTCCAGATATTTAATTTTTGGGACAATTTGTCTCCAAAAATTTTAAAATTTCTCTCCAAAATGACTAAAAATATCAAAATTCTCTCCACTAATTACATGAAAACAGAGGAATTAATTAGAAAACTGTCGCCGGATAATTCAGGAGACTAATTTCAATGCCTCAATAGTCGCCGGATAAACTTCACAACTTCATGCATCTTCTGCAGACTGGGTAGCTACTTGTGATATTATCTGATAGCTACTTGTGATTTCTCTGGTAGCTACTTGTGATTTCTCTGGTAGCTACTTGTGATTTCTCTGGTAGCTACTTGTGATTTCTCTGGTAGCTACTTGTGATTTCTCTGGTAGCTACTTGTGATTTCTCTGGTAGCTACTTGTGATTTCTCTGGTAGCTACTTGTGATTTCTCTGGTAGCTACTTGTGATTTCTCTGGTAGCTACTTGTGATTTCTCTGGTAGCTACTTGTGATTTCTCTGGTAGCTACTTGTGATTTCTCTGGTAGCTACTTGTGATTTCTCTGGTAGCTACTTGTGATTTCTCTGGTAGATACTTGGAATAGGTATTCTCTGGTAGCTAGCTACATGGGATAGTATTCTCTGGTAGCTAGCTTCATGGGATAGTATTCTCTGGTAGCTAGCTACATGGGATAGTATTCTCTGGTAGCTAGCTACATGGGATAGTATTCTCTGGTAGCTAGCTACATGGGATAGTATTCTCTGGTAGCTAGCTACATGGGATAGTATTCTCTGGTAGCTAGCTACATGGGATAGTATTCTCTGGTAGCTAGCTACATGGGATAGTATTCTCTGGTAGCTAGCTACATGGGATAGTATTCTCTGGTAGCTAGCTACATGGGATAGTATTCTCTGGTAGCTAGCTACATGGGATAGTATTCTCTGGTAGCTAGCTACATGAGATAGTATTCTCTGGTAGCTAGCTACATGAGATAGTATTCTCTGGTAGCTAGCTACATGAGATAGTATTCTCTGGTAGCTAGCTACATGGGATATTTTCTGGTAGCTAGCTACTTGGGATATTTTCTGGTAGCTAGCAACTTGGGATATTTTCTGGTAGCTAGCAACTTGGGAGTTGGGATATTTTCTGGTAGCTACTTCAACTTACTTGAGATATACTCTAGACTCTGGTCTTCAGCAAACAATTTTGAAGTATATTTTATAATAACATTCAATACAACTGTTATTCTGTTATCTTCTAACAGAACATGAAATCACTACAAGATTACCACCACTATAGGCTACCAGTTTTCAGTCTTCAGACAGTTTCAGTTTGTGCAGACTGGTTTATCCCTTCCCCAGGGCCCAGCTTAGTACCTAGCTTATTAGTGTAGATATAGCCATGCTTCTAAGCTATTTTACTATTAATTTTGGAAGAGAAAATGGAAATGCACTCACAGTAATAATAAATACAAAATCAGAAAACTGTTGGAGGATTAGCTGGTTCAATTAAGGGGACCGACCCAGCGATTTTGTACTTTTTAATCCAAATTTTTTTCTTCTTCTTAATGTATTCCTATAACACTAAGGTAGGTGTGTGTAAAATTTTATAACGCTACCTACCCCAAGACAGCGGGGGAGAGGTTAGAATAGGGGTCAATTGCAGGGATATGGGGAGATGTGGGTAAGGACAGTGAGTCAGGTGGCGCCTGATGATACCCGCACCCTTGAGGGTGTAATACCGGGACTTGAGAGCCCGGGGGGATTTTGTGCCAAACACAAAAAAAATAATTGAAACTCGTGTAACTAGTTCGAAATTCGTCAAATCGAAAAAATTCTATAAACATCACCCCCAGTAGAATTCAATTTTATATATGTGAACAAAGTTTCACAACCGTAGCTTCAATAATAAGAGTTTTTCAAAAGCTGGGTCAGTCCCCTTAAGGCCGTTAAGGGTAAATGTTGGCAGATATTTGATAAAAGTAAGAGCAGTTCAGTACACTGTTCACAAAATACAGACTGGCTCAGGCCTATTATTATTTATACCTAGGCTAACAGCCTAACTATTAGCTATTATTATCTTTCTCTTGAGTCTTGACAGTTAAAAAATTAAAATTTAAAAATTAAAAAAAATCACAAATAGACATTACCTACCTAGGGGAAGTTATTGGACAGCTTCAATAATAGCTACTAGGCCTAGTTAGATAGCTAGGTAACTAGTATAAAATTAAACTATATAATTTATTTACCTAACTATTACTAGCTAGCTTAAGGTATGTAGCTATTTAGGTAGGTACCTAGCTTATCTAATAATTTGTAGTATCTAATAATTTATTAAAATAACGATTACAAATTTCAGGTTTAGTAAATGAAATATTATTTTCTTATCTGATCGAAAAAGTGGAACTGTTGGATAACTGTTTACTTGCCAGGGCCAGTGACCAGGCTACCATAACCTTGACAAAGACAAACTACCGAAAAGTCAGTAATCTCCTCAATTCTGAAATCATCATAACCTTGACAAAGACAAACTACCGAAAACTCAATAATCTCCTCAATCCTGAAATCATCATAACCTTGACAAAGACAAATTACCGAAAACTCAGTAATCTCCTCAATCCTGAAATCATCATAACCTTGACAAAGACAAACTACCGAAAACTCAGTAATCTCCTCAATCCTGAAATCATCATAACCTTGACAAAGACAAACTACCGAAAACTCAGTAATCTCCTCAATCCTGAAATCATCATAACCTTGACAAAGACAAACTACCGAAAACTCAGTAATCTCCTCAATCCTGAAATCATCATAACCTTGACAATTCATAATATGTAGGTGAGTTAGCCAACTTACTCAACTAAAGAAATGTCGAGCTCTAGTACTTCCTTGGTTGAGCTGCACAAACAAAGATATTTATAGTGCAGTATCTCGGTGGAACCTTGTTTATTTAGAGTGCATTGAGTTTGTTATTAAAACGGTGCAATGAACTCGAGACGTCATTGCCACCTTTCTACCGAGAATTAACGCAATAAAAAGGAGAGATCGAAAATGAAATGTTAGTTACAATTATTTAGCTAAATATTTCAACTATAATCATTGGGGAAATAAAAGTTAATAAATCTTAATATAATTTAGGGCTAGGTAATAAAAATCATAAAGTTATGCGTTTAAGAAGTGAAAAAGCTTGATTAATTATTTTCCACGCTATATAATTTTGTTTTGTATGTGAAAATATAATGAACTTGAATATTGGTTGAAATAATTAAAATCAACAGTTAGTACATTACATCTTATTATTGATACATACCAATAAAATTGTCACTAAAAAACGCAAAAAATATATCCCTCGATCAGAGATGGGCGGGAAAGTACTTCCCAAGTACCAAGTAAAAGTACTAAGTAACAAGTAAGTACTTCAAGTACTACTTGAAGTACTTTCTAAAAAGTACTTTGAATAATTACTTAGAAGTACTTTTTACAATTACTTGTTACTTTCCAAGTAAAAAGTATTTTGCAAAGTACATTTTTCCTTTCAGTCAAGAGATTTTAAAAGATTAGTTCTAAAATCTCTACAAAATTAATTCTTTTTCTCATCAAAACTGTATTTACAGCAACTGGATAAAAACTAGAGTTTGAAGAGGTCCAACATGTTGGAAAATTGTTTGTCAAGCAGTAAAATTGAAAACTTTGTCAAACAGTAGAATCGAAAACTAAGACTGTAAGACATTGTATACTTTTATGTGACTGTGAATATTTATATATTCTGACATACAATCATGTAAAGAGACTATGAGTTATATTGACCAATTTAAGTACATTGAATATAATTATTTTATGATACCTAGATATCACAACCAATATTTACCAAACACATTGACGAATTTATTATAAGCGTGTGGACGCGTACAGTGAGTCACTGTGATGATGTACTATATGAGTAAAGAGTCACTGTGATGATGTAATATCAGAGAAAATTAGAGATGCACCGATACTCTCGGTATCGGATAAAGTATCTGATAGTATCTGTATTTTTATGAGTATCTGGTAATTGGTATCGGATCCCAAAAAATAGTTCAAATATTACCGATACCAATTACTTTTTCAAGTTAGGTAGTACATATTGGTATTAGTTTTCAATTGAACATTAATATCATATACCTATGTTCATCCGATATACGATTGGAAGAAATCAAGATACGATTTAAATAATACCATCATATCTGAATTAGGTAGTCTATTCATTTTTAGTTTCATTATGATACCTACTTCGATAGTTTCAATATGATACCTACTTCTATAGTTTCAATATGATACCTACTTCAATAGTTACATTATGATACCTACTTCAATAGTTACATTATGATACCTACTTCGATAGTTACATTATGATACCTACTTCGATAGTTACATTATGATACCTACTTCGATAGTTACATTATGATACCTACTTCGATAGTTACATTATGATACCTACTTCGATAGTTACATTATGATACCTACAGCCTACTTCGATAGTTACATTATGATACCTACTTCGATAGTTACATTATGATACCTACAGCCTACTTCGATTATCGATAGTTACATTATGATACCTACTTCGATAGTTACATTATGATACCTACTTCGATAGTTACATTATGATACCTACAGCCTACTTCGATAGTTACATTATGATACCTACTTTGATAGGTACACTGTGCTACCTACTTCGAAGGGTACACTGTGCTACCTACTTCGAAGGGTACACTGTGCTACCTACTTCGAAGGGTACACTGTGCTACCTACTTCGATAGGTACACTGTTCTACCTACTTCGAAGGGTACACTGTGCTACCTACTTCGATGGTTACCCTGTGCTACCTACTTCGATAGGTACACTGTGCTACCTACTTCGAAGGGTACACTGTGCTACCTACTTCGAAGGGTACACTGTGCTACCTACTTCGATAGGTACACTGTGCTACCTACTTCGAAGGGTACACTGTGCTACCTACTTCGAAGGGTACACTGTGCTACCTACTTCGAAGGGTACACTGTGCTACCTACTTCGAAGGGTACACTGTGCTACCTACTTCGAAGGGTACACTGTGCTACCTACTTCGAAGGGTACACTGTGCTACCTACTTCGAAGGGTACACTGTGCTACCTACTTCGAAGGGTACACTGTGCTACCTACTTCGAAGGGTACACTGTGCTACCTAAATCGATAGCTAAACTGTGCTACCTACTTCGAAGGGTACACTGTGCTACCTACTTCGAAGGGTACACTGTGCTACCTACTTCGAAGGGTACACTGTGCTACCTACTTCGATAGGTACACTGTGCTACCTACTTCGAAGGGTACACTGTGCTACCTACTTCGAAGGGTACACTGTGCTACTTACTTCGAAGGGTACACTGTGCTACCTACTTCGAAAGGTACAGTGTGCTACCTACTTCGATAGGTACACTGTGCTACCTACTTCGAAGGGTACACTGTGCTACCTACTTCGATAGGTACACTGTGCTACGGTGCTACCTACTTCGATAGGTACACTGTGCTACCTACATCGATAGGTAAACTGTGCTACCTACTTCGATAGGTACACTGTGCTACCTACTTCGATAGGTACACTGTGCTACCTACTTCGATAGGTACACTGCACTACTTTGATAGGTACACTGCACTACTTCGATAGGTACACTGCACTACTTCGATAGGTACACTGCACTACTTTGATAGGTACACTGTAGCTTCTACTTCGATAGGTACACTGTACTACTTTGATAGGTACACTGTACTACTTTGATAGGTACACTGTACTACTTTGATAGGTACACTGCACTACTTCGATAGGTACACTGCACTACTTCGATAGGTACACTGCACTACTTTGATAGGTACACTGCACTACTTCGATAGGTACACTGCACAACTTTGATAGGTACACTGTAGCTTCTACTTTGATAGGTACACTGTACTACTTTCATAGGTAAACTGTACTACTTTGATAGGTACACTGCACTACTTCGATAGGTACACTGCACTACTTCGATAGGTACACTGTACTATTTCGATAGGTACACTGTACTATTTCGATAGGTATACTGTACTATTTCGATAGGTATAATGTACTATTTCGATAGGTACACTGTACTACTTCGATAGGTACACTGTTTTTTGATAGGTACACTGTGTACCTAACTAGGTACACTGTACCTAATTGCAATAACACAAAAATGTTCTAACGAATGAATTTAATAGGTATTACCTACACAGAGCAAGTGGCACCTGTGGAGTGCACTTCTGCCGATGCATTTTTATATTATTATGAAGTCAAGATGTATTATTGTATAGGTAGTTTACTTGAAAACACCTAGACAGTAATCTTAATTATAAATACCTAGGTAGCTACCTAATCCTATCCCATGAATATTGTCAATACCTAGGTACATCATTATATGTAAAACTTTATAAATTATCTGTATATACATTTAACTACAGATACCTACCTAGAACTAATATTTTAGGTGTTTTTGGCTTGAATATTATACTTTTAAAAAGTAACTGGTATCGGAATTGGTATCGGTATCGGTTACCAGAATTTTAAAATAACTGTAATTGGTACTGGTATCGGTTACTAATGTGGTATCGGTGCATCTCTAGAGAAAAGAGTCACTGTGATGATGTACTATCAGAGAAAAGAGTCACTGTGATGATGTACTATCAGAGAAAAGAGTCACTGTGATGATGTACTATCAGAGAAAAGAGTCAATGTGATGATGTACTATCAGAGAAAAGAGTCACTGTGATGATATACTATCAGAGAAAAGAGTCACTGTGATGATGTACTATCAGAGAAAAGAGTCACTGTGATGATATACTATCAGAGAAAAGAGTCACTGTTATGATGTACTATCAGAGAAAAGAGTCACTGTGATGATGTACTATCAGAGAAAAGAGTCACTGTGATGATGTACTATCAGAGAAAAGAGTCACTGTGATGATGTACTATCAGAGAAAAGAGTCACTGTGATGATGTACTATCAGAGAAAAGAGTCACTGTGATGATGTACTATCAGAGAAAAGAGTCACTGTGATGATGTACTATCAGAAAAAGAGTCACTGTGATGATGTACTATCAGAGAAAAGAGTCACTGTGATGATGTACTATCAGAGAAAAAAGTCACCGAGAAGATGTACTATAAGAGTTAACAGCATAAATTATTAGTTTTTAAATTGTATAGTAAATGTACTTGGTACTTGAAAGTACTTTAAAAAGTACTTGGTACTTGTACTTTGAAAGTACTTTTTTATTTGAGTACTTGGGCAACTACTTCAAGTACATTGATTTACGAGTACTTGTACTTAGTACTTAAGTACTTTCGATGTACTTTTCGCCCATCTCTGCCCTCGATACATATATAGATAGGACCTAATAGTTAATCAAACAACTTCCTATCAATTAAATTAACTAACGTTATGTAGTGAACTATTTTATGAATTTTGGAAGAAATTATTAAGATTAAACACTATAATCTACACATAATGTCCAGTAACGAATCAGTATTTAATCATACATATAAAGATGAGTACTTTGATGTGCAGCCTTATTGTTGCGTAAAATATGAACAAGAAATAATGTAGTTATCCCTCAAATATTTCTATCAAAATTATTATGATTTAGATGTAAACACCTGATAAATTTTATAATTTGAAAATTAAATATATTGCTGAACAAATAATTACGTTGAGAAAAAAGAACATTTGAATCTTATCAAAGTTTCACTTGAGCAAATCTCTTAATTTGTGTAAAATATAAATTACTACATTTTATTTAAAGTTGGGCTGGTTTCACGTGCTTTACCAATTGTATTTATTTTCTTTTGACGTCACATTTTTGTCGCTTTACCAAAACTATTAAAATTTACATAGAAAAGAATCCATCAATTACTACCTCTGGACCTGGTTAGAATTTAATAATAGTTATATTATGTTTGTTATTGTTTTTCCTAAATTATTTATTTTCTATCGATAAACTAGTTACAGGCAGGACTGAGCTCTGACTAATCACTACGACTGACTCTTTAGGTGGCTACACACGTTCATGCAAACTTGACAAGTCTACTTGCGCAAGTATTTTGTGCAAGAAAACTTGAGGGTCTGTAGGACGAGACTAGCACAAATAAAGACTTGAGACATGAATGAATTTGAATCCTGTCACCTGCGCAAGTCTGACTTGTGCAAGTGAAACGTAGCGTGTGTACTGAGTATATTGAAGACTTGAGAACAATTACGATGAATGTAAAATAAAAGAGTTTATTTCGACATATACATCTAATAAATTCTATCAATTTGAAGGCAATTTCTCAAACTGTTGAGATCATTTTGTAGTGAAACAGACAAAAAATAATTTTGATAGAAGAAAAGTTAAATTGTTTTCAATTTAGAATGTATAGGTACTGGTGTATATATGTGTAGAAACTTAATTTTAAAATAAATTAGATGTATTTCCATTATTTTAACATTCAACTAAAATCTTTGTTAACATGAGAAATTTTTTCCTTTCTTCAACCACTCTTTACACCGCTCATTCCGTTTCTTCTTTTGAGATTTTCGTTCATGTACAAGACAAAAAGCTGTCAAAGCAAGCGCGTCATCATCTGAACTCGACATAGTTACAATTTCAACAGGAGGCTTGTACAAGTATACTTGTATTGTGTGGTGGCGAAGGGAAATATTCTAATACTTGTGCAAATACCTGCGCAATTGGACTTGTCAAGTTTGCATGAACGTCTGTAGCCACCTTTAAGTTACTCCAACAAGTTACTGATCAACAAAGTCTTAAATTTACAGGCCTTTATATATTCTAATCTTTTCTCCGGAACCTACCTAACTAGCCAGCTATAACCTGGCTGGCCTCACCTATCTCATAGGCCTCAACTAATCACAAGAATTGAAATTCTTTACCTGACTATCATAAAAAATCATTAAATCTTTTACTTCTTGGTGAAAAATATACATACTCTGAGCAAGTAGAAATACTTCCATTATTATATATTTCCAAAGTAGTTGACAAAAATATGCAACTACTTAAACGATATATTCTGGTCATTTGATCCCCGTACCATTTGTTTCCTGATTAATTGATTCCTAGTCATCTGCTTTCCAGTCATATTTTTCGGCTTATAACCTAGTAGACATCTATTACTGATGTATATATTAACGATATAACATATGATAGAAATATACACCTTACAGCTGATGAAGTTTAAAAAAAAACCAGATAACTTGATATTAAATCTTTTATATTCAAATAAGTAACAAATGGCTATATAAATTTACGTTTGGAAAGAATAATATTCAATGTCAGTATTAAATATGCTTGTATGCCCCGCTATTATTACAACTCGCACTTATTTCAAGTTTCTCCTGATATAGATAAATAGTTGAGGAGTAACTTTAGCTGTTTTGTTTTTTGTTTTCAGTTAAGCTGTTTTGTCGTAACTATTGCAACATTGTAATATGAAGGTGGGATTGAATAAAAATTATTTTATGGTAAAAAAAAACAGCTTAACTGCAAACTAACAACTGAATAAGAGCGGGACTAAATGAACTAAAAATATTTTGAATTTATATAAACATAAACAAGAATAATTAATAGGGTATATTATTGAAAATGAATTCTAAAAAAAGCTATTTCGTCTGAAATAGTAAATCATTTGTTGCAGTAATCATTTCTAGCCGATTTAATTTTGTTCTTCTCTTTCATTATCGGAAAATGAAACCTAAACTTCACTCTACCGCGACAAGCGGATTTGAGCCGATAGAACACAATGATTGAATTAGGAATTCTGTTTATTTTAGTTAGATCATAGATGATATGATAGATAGATAAAAGCATATGATAGATAAAAGCCCTTATTTCTAAACTATAGTTTCATGCTAAGTACTTTTTGTGAAATTGTTTTCAGAATGAAAACGAAAACTATAAAAGGAGGATGCGTCATAAAAATTCACGTTAAGTATTTAACATTCAGTAACTAATATTAAGAGATTTTTCATCTGAAATCAATGTATATACTATATAGGGTATATATGGTTCTTTCCCTGAATAGCAGCGCAAAATATTTATTAATACATTTACATTAAAAGTTGTTCATAGTTACCAAGTTAATAAAATAAAATGATAATTAGATCATTAAGATTTATTAATGATAACCAATATGATATTGATAACCAATATAATAATGATAACCAATATGATAATGATAGCCAAAATGATAATGATAACCAATATTATGATAATGATAACCGATACTTATTACAGATACAGGTAATTCCTATTATTTATTGTGTCTCTAATAAATTAATAATTAATGATATTAAATATAAATATATTAATAAATATTTTGCACCGCTATTCTATGAAAGACCCGTAAATATTATAGTTATTATGACATTGATCGAACATATGATAGAGGGCGTTATAATATTTAGATATGATTGATAATAAATGGTTGGTTGTATCCTTTTGGAAATGATAGAATAAGGTTTTGTAGGAGCCTTTTTTCTCAATGCACATTAAATTGGAATCATTTGATCTTCGTCATCACCTGTAAAGAAACAATGAATTTTATTATCAATCTATGCATTCCAACAATAAAAACATATATATTACACAATAGAAAAGGAAGTGACTCTACTATAAATTGTAAAATTGACATTCTGTTTTAGTCATATTCAAATAATTTAATTAGATCTATACATATCATCAGATTTACTACTATAAATTTTACATAATACATTTCTTGAGATACTAAAATTTTTCTCCTCTATTTGAGTTAGTATTTCATAGAGTTAGTATTTCATAGAGTTAGTATTTCATAGAGTTAGTATTTTATAGAGTTAGTATTTCATATAGCTAGTATTTCATCTGTAGCAATATTTGCTTAGCAGACCTCCGTGGTAGTGAACAGAGTCGTCAATTGTGCCAGATCTCAGAGTTATCCCAGTCCTTCTATACTTTCTTTTGTAGTAGTAGAACATGACAGACACAACAACTAACAAGGAGATGCTTGAAAGGCAAACAATGATAGTCGTGGTGGGATTCCTAGGTTGGTGTTCAGATTTAACAGACTGTTTTTGATACTTCATTTGAGAAAATATGTTTTCAGAGCTGCTTTCATCGGTAGGAATCACTGTTTTTAAATACTTCTTGGTCTTTGGGATTGAATCAGTTGAAATAAGTTTAGGTATTTTGCAGACAAAATTCCTGTGTGTATCACAATTGCTATCATTCCATTTATAAGAATAACGGTCAATTTCTGTACATCTTTCTCCTTCTCTGTTTGATTCACCATTCACCCAATTTTGGTGGTCCATAGGAGTTCCATCAGACCAGGAAAAACTATTACCAATTCTCACGAGACCGATCCACAGATATAATTGAAGATGGTTGCGTTCCATGAAGTTCCTGAGGAGATTCTCCTCCTGCTTCGAATGTATTGAAGCCAAATTGCCACCCTCTCTGCGGCAGCGAATAAGGGCTTTGATCCAGTCTGCCTTCTCTTCAATCTCAAATAAGTAACAGTACTCGCCGTGAAAATCTATCCATTGCTCAGACGGACACGAGCCAGTTACATCCGGGCCTTCTAGAATGTACTTTACGGAGGAATACTTGCAAATGAATTTGTGCTCTTTAGAGCATGGTTCTGAGTACCATTTCCCATTATCACTAACAGAAAGTACAACACAAGAGTCGTTGGCATCCATTCCCCAGTTAGTGAATAAGACTGGGTTTTCGTCAGAGAACTTGAACGATTGAGTTTGCTGAATGTGAATTAAGAAAAAAGTATTACTTTTTTTTACAAACTGTATAAATAAACGTGCAGTGCTATAAATAATGAGTTAAAATATAATAATTCTTACATTGTTGTACTTCATACCCATCCAGAATCGATCGTCCGAAGTGAAATTACTCAACAGACTGGTGTATATGTAGTTATTCTCTTCTAAAAATTCAATGGACATCAAATTTGATCCAAGTTGCTGACAAAATTCTTCGGCTTCCTGATGAATATATTATTATTATTGGAAAAGGAATCTATGTAAAACATCAGAATCTATTCATTAATTTACCTTCCATGATTTCTGTTCATCGATCACTTTGTAACAGCCGTCACCTTTCTTAACAAAATCATTATATGGATATTTGCAAAATTCTATGTTTTGATCAAACCCGAGAGTGCTATCTGAAAATATACAGAAATATTTGAATAATGTAGTATTATTGAATATTAAAATTTGGAGACTATTTTTTCTCTTTTATCTATGTTTGTGTTTGTCTTTTCTGATGTTCGCAGTGTTGTCAATCACGAAAATGAGCAATTTTTCAATGGTTTACAATAAAATAGATTATCCAAGTAGTGTCTAAGTTCAAGGAAATTAAGGCAATTCTTTTAAATCAGAAGTAGTTTAAAATGTATAATTTCTGAACTATCTAATGAAAAAAATTCTGAAAAAATTGAATACTTCATCATTATTTCCTCTTTAGAAAATTCTATTATTGTTTTTCACTTGAAATCGTTTATGGTCGCATACTTTGATGTTTGTAATTGATGAGTTACAGATAAAATATTGATAATGTAAATTTAGTTTAAGGTGGTTAGATGTTCGAACTAACCTACTGGTTTCTGACAAATAAATTTTCTTTCTTCATCGCAACTGTCGTCGTGCCACCTGTAGCCATTTCTGGGGAATAGTTCCACACACTCTTCGGCATTCTTTAACATCATGCTATGATCTAGGCTGGCGCCGTTGCCAGGTTGAGATACAGGTCCCCGACTCCAGATGTGTGGTTTTCTCTGAAATTTAATTAGTTTTGTAGATAATTATACCTCTGGCTTCAGACCCAAAGTTTATTTTGCTCTAATCATGAGTATGTTAAGAAAATACTCTAAGAATCAGTCAGAAAAGTAATTGGCTCCATGAACAGAGTCACCTACCACCATATTCACTTATTTAGTTAGATTTGAAAAAGAAATATTCTACAAAATGATTTACATTCATATGTGTACCTATCTGAAAAATCACATCGAATCATATTTTACAAAAATATGTGAAAAGATTTTCCTTATTTTGTAAAGTAAGTTAGGTTCAAACGCATAGAATATGCGTTTAAAATCATAGATCCTGAGAATATTATAGACGGATTGAATTAAAAACTATTGAATCGTTCTAAACCAGTGGTATATAGTATTCGATACCATTTCATATCATTTCGTCTATGATATTCTTAAGTTCTATGATTTTAAGTGCATATTGTCACAACCCTATATATAACTAACAACAAAGCCGTTATTGTTTGGTTCCCCCTTATCCCAGTTGGTGTAGTCTATGGTGCTTTGATCCAGCCACAGGAACCCATTCATGTTTTTCATTCCAATCCAAACATAATCAATGTCGATTTTCACATCGTAAAACATCGAAGATATAACATCTGCAAAATTGATCTTATATTATTTTTAAATCATAAAACAGTAATTTACCTAAATGATAAAAATATTCATAACTCGTTTTGATAAATCCAATATTCTTACGTCTAAAGGGCCGTACACACGCAGAGTTTTTTTTAAAGTGGCAGTAAACTTTATAAGAAAATCTAAATTTTGTAATGAAAATGTTGTTAGTAATTAGTTGTATACACACGAGAGTTTATTCGTGTTATATATAACTAACACCAGTAGAAAAAATTAATTAATAATTTGGTTTTTAAGTCCAGCATTCACCGCAGGGGAGCGCTGGGAATTGTTGTTTACAATCCTGATCAAATGTTATTCATTAGAAATATCAATTATTCGATATCAATGAATATAAAACTATAATAACTAGGTAGTCTTGTCAATAGTGTGGTAGCTAGGAGGCTAAGCTGTAAGATTTTAAGTTTAAAAGTTGTAGTTTAACGATCGCGTGCGTATGTGCGTCATTGTTTTGCTCAATCTTTTGTTTACAATGGACATTTGTAAGTCCAGGGTTGATCAGTAGATGGTGCTGCATTTGCGAATTAATTAATCTAATTTTTTTAAATTGAAATTTAAAAAATAAAATAACAACATTTTATTCTATTAATAATGTCCCTTTATCGATTTATCAACAAGAGAGAAAAAAGTTTATCCAAAGGTTTACCACCCCTTTAAGTCTTTCCACCAGATTTTTTGCTAAGCTCCTCATACTTTTTCAACGAGAATATAAGAAAAAACGATATAATTATTATTTATTTTAGTTGGTACCCATGGATACCAACTTATCCTTAAGGGTAACTGAATGAATGAGTATGGAATATTTCATTAAGTTGTATCAATTCAGTTTAAAATTACAGCGACAATAAAACTACACTAGACAAAGGTCTAAAAATAATAGTTCTACACGTGTTTATAATTTACAGAATTCTGAAAACTGTAGATATTATTTCTGATGTAATCCATCTATTATAATTTTCATTCCTAACTATAATTGCCTTTTAATACATAGAGTGATGATCGAACTAATCTGAATCCTAATATATTACCTTTAAAGGCTTCTTCACACATGTCAGGGATCAGTACGGGACGTCATCGGTCCGTCTCCGTCACTCTCCTCTCAGTAATTCAGTGTCAGTTAAAAAATGTATCGTTATATTAATTTCAGCGGACCTATTCACACAGTACCGGCTCTCATCAGTGATAAAAAATCACTGACCGGTGACGTCACGGATGGATCACTGCCATGTGTGAAGTAACCTTAAAGGTCCTCTCCAAGCTCCAGGAAAAAAATGAGTTTATAACATAATAATATAGAACTAAGGTCTACGATCATTATTCTGCAAAACGCATACAATTCGGTTCAGTATATATTTTATAATTTGTTTTTAAAGTTTTATAATACTCTGTTAGCAACAATTGAGCGAATCACCAACCTAATGCTCAAGAAGAAGATTGTACACTCTTTGTTTTGATTACAAATTTGAATTTTATAAACAAACCATGCGTTTTCGGCCTTTATTTAAATTATTTTAGATATTAATTGTTTCCCAATGTATATAAACGTTTCTATTATAAGTTCATTCAATTTTATACCTTTACATGAATATTAAATGGATTTATTAAACCTAATACCTTGTTGACAATCAAAACAAATGGTATACATTCTTTTTCTTAAGGCTGAAAATGTCTTAAATTAGTAAGTCGGAAGTAAAATAGGTTTTGTAGAGTTTTGGTTATAAAAATCTTTAAAATCATATAAAATTAAAATTATGCTACCAGATTCGATGCGGTTTGCAGCAAAATGATAAGAAACATTAGCCTCGTTGAATAAAGCAATAAAAATATTTTCTTGGAGGGGACCTTTAAGCCGTCGAGAAAAGTTCATTTCATTTTTCCCACCTTGCTCGAGTTGGCTGTTGATGCTAGCTAATTCTCCGTCGACGTACCCTCTACAGTACTCTCTTGCATCTTTAAATGACTTAGAACTCGTAATCAAAATGAAGCATTTATTTCCTGAGTTGAAAATTAATAATGTTATGGTCATGAATGTATCATGAGCAGTCATTGTATTTATAGGCATCTTCATTTTAATTATAGAAGAAGTTTCACTGACAACACAGAGTCCAAGTGATAACATATGGGCTTGCCTTGATTACATAGGACCGTGTCATGACAACCTAAATCATGACAGGACAACCTAAAATCATGCTCTGATAATCTAAGGTCAAGCCCTGACAATCTAAAGTCATGTCCAAAAACCATAAGGTCATGTCCTGGCAAACTAAGTTCGTATCTACGATGTCATCATTTACTCATTATTGCACCTCACTAATTAAGTATAATAGTGAATGTATCTGATATTAGTTTCACCTACCTACTTTAAATAATGGTTTCAATTAATTACCTAAAGATGATTATGTTAATGCACAAAACCAATTGTTGATACCAATTATTCTGGTTATTCAGTATGCAGTGTAGATAAAAATGTTCACCTGCTTTACTAAAATCATTTGAACAATATCCTTTGGCTTCAGAAATTTGATCAGATGGCTTGACAGCAGCATTCGAAGTGTAATTTCCGTATTTCGGTTTCTTGCAGATGAAATTGAGACTTCGACCACAGTTGTCGTCATTCCATTTTCCACTATGGGGATAGAGACTCAAGCAATCTTCTTGACCTGAAGATGATTGGAATGATGAAGTATTTGGAATGAATAATTTCTCTGAATGATGAATTAGTTAGAAACTTAGAATACGTAATTGGTTGAATGATGTAGTGGTTGGAAAATGTAATTGGTCGGGTACGTAGCTTCGACAGTGACAAAATGTATACTTAACTGGGTATATGATATTAGAATGTGTTCAATATTAGCCAATAAATTTATGTTAAATCGATTTTATTTGATTCCACTTTCATGATCAAAATATTTGAAATAATTGAAACAACTTATATGAAACGATTAATCAAATTACCAAAGTCACTCCAGTCAGTACCCATAACTTAACATGTGTTGACTCTGAATACTGGTCTCGGTTTTGATTTTTCCAGCCAACATGTACGACAAAAAAAATAGACAGCGGCAACGCGACTGCGTGCGACGTCGGTTTCTCTAGTATGTCACGTCATATAGGATAACACAAAACACATTCTGGCGGTTATATTTCACCAATGCCGCTGGCTATGCCGTATGCTGTAGCGGTTTGTCAATGCCACCAGCGACAGTGAAAAACTGCGATATTTTGAACCTGACAGTGACAGTGCGGTTTTCTCTTAGTGTTGGCATAGTATGTCAGTATTCATAGCTTAACATGTGTTGACTCTGAGTAGGGTTGCTGCACGTAATCATGGTTTTTGATTTTCCGCGCCAACATGCATAGCAGGAAAAATTCAGACGGTGGCAACCGCGACCGCGCGTGACTTCTGTTTCTCTAGTATCTAACGTCCCACAAGATAACACATTCTGATGGGTTTTTTATCACCGCTGCAGCTTGCGGCAATGGTTTGCAGCGTCCAGTATGTCATTACACTAAAGCTGGTGTCAAACGAGTGGCAATCAACCGACTGTGGTTTAAACACGGCAAGGACGTCGTGGCTAAACAACTCGCTTGACATATGCTATGCGTTTGCGATAGGCTACCAGTTCAACTCGCGCCTGTCAAGAGTTTGGTTGTGTTGAAAATGAGCTTGGAACAGAAAATGCAGTTTTTTCAGGTGGTGAAGTCTGAAAAGCCACGCGCGCGGGCGTGGTTACTGCTGTCTGATTTTTTTCCGCCGTACACGTACATCGAACGCCCGCGGCCTCCGCGGTATTCAGAGTCAACACATATTAAGATATGGCTACTGACATACTATGCCGCGTTCGTGGCGGCGGAAAAACACTAATATTCTGTCGAACAACACTGAGAGATGACTGCACTGAAGATGGGATTGCCGCTCATAGTATGGTAGACTCAAAATTTTGCGGTTTGCATTGCCAGCAAACCGATACAGCACACTGCATAGTATGTCATAAGCCTGACATACCTATGCAGTGCTGTCGCGGCGGTTGCAAGCGAAGACTTGCGTTCTGACAGCCACGGTTGAGCGTCTAAACCGCCTGTGTGACACCCCTTGCTTCTTTAGGCTTATGACATACTATGTCGTGTGTTGTAGCGAATTGTTGGTGCTGCGCACGGCAGCGGCAAACCGAGAAATTTGGAACCTGACATACTATGAACGGTAAACCGAAAAATTGGGAACCTGACATACTATGAGCGGCAAACCGATATCCAATCGGGTATTCTCTCAATGTTGTTCTACAGAATATTAGTGTTTTCTCGCCATGTGATGCTCTGAAAACCGCAGCCGCGCGCAGTCGTGCATATGATTTTCCGACAACATGTTCGGCAGAAAAAATCAGACAGCAGCAACCGCGACTCCGCGTGACGTCGGTTTCTCTAGCATGTCACGTCCCATAGCTATATTACACATGCTAGCGTTTTTTTTAACCGCTACCGCCGGCGGCGTCAATTTCTCGGCGGCCATACCGCTATTAAGACTTAAGACATACTACATGCCGTGTGATGTAGTGCTTTGCCAGCGCCTCGCGCGGCAGCTGCAAACAGTGAAATTTCGAACCAGGCATACCGATTTCAAGTGCGGTTTTCTCTCAGTGCTGTTCGAACATTTGCGTAGAATGGGAGTAGGTAATTTAGTGTTTTCTCGTCACAGCGCGCGGCATAGTATGACAGTTGACATGTGTTGACTCTGAATACGTCGGTGACTCGGTTTCTTTAGTATGTCACGTCCAATTTTAATGTCATGTCCCGGTTTATTTTTCGCTGCTGCCGCTGGCGGCAACGGCTTGCCGCGTGTAGTATGTCATCAGCCTAAAATGCAGCGTCAAACCGCTTGTTTAACATGGCCTTTAAACATAACTCACCCAAGATATTATTGGGTTCATTTAAGTCCCAGTTGTTGAAGAGGAAAGGTTTCCCATCTGACCAGTCGAAACTACCAATGAACTCCAACTTTGCTCGGCCCCCAATCCAAAGAAGAATGTCTTTGAACTTTCTCATCTGAAACAATACAAACATTTTAAACAATACAAACATTTTAAAACAATACAAACATTTTAAAACATGATAAATTAATTTCATCATTTACATATTTTAATAATTTGAGTAAATTGTAAATGGTTACTGTATGGATAACCCTCACTGTAAGAGTTCATCCCTAGAGGAATATTGTTAATTTGACTGAAAATAGATTTTGTAAGAATGCTCTTCACCGTAAATGCTCATCATTAGTTGAATAATATTTGTGTTCACTATAAATAGATAGAGTATGAATGCTTTTAACAGTTTATCAAAAATTTTAAAATGTTCTGTAGTTTCTAAATCATTAAAATAACATTAGCCTTTAAAAAGTTTAAGAATTTAGAACCAGTGTACTATGCCTAAGTGAGATCCGTGCTTACTTGAGATGCTGCCATATGAGAGGCGGAGAGTTGACTGTGGGTGTGGCGTTATTGAAGAGCATCATGTACTCATAGAACCACTTTCATAAGAATAATGAAGTTTCATATATCATATCTCCTGTATAGCGAACTTACCTTTATAGCGAACATATTTAATTTAGTTTGCCACAAATATTCGTAAGTTTTCTATAAATCTCTTTATACTAAATTAGTAATATTTAATGAAACAGGAGTTTTACAAGTACAGCTCCTCTATAATGAAGTCATATGTATTATGTAGTGAACCATATCCTGTATTTTGGAGTTATGAGAAATAAAATACCCTGTAGTCATAATAAACTACTATAGTGAACCAGTTAAAGTTCACTCTAGAGGAGTTCACAATCAACTCTGCCAATCAACACAGAGCTACTCAGATTCTCACTACCGTGGCCCACTTGATAATGAAGTAATAACACCAAGCCCAAAATCAACTCTCCGCCTATCATATGCCAACATCTCAAGAGTATGCAATTGTGCATTAAGTATGCAATTAGGCATGTGCTGTCCTATTTTGATATACAGTAGATTGGTAAAAATTGAAACAGTCTCTAGCTCTTCCATGGAATTCATATTTTAACTATTACAGACGAACAGTTTTTGTGTTAAAACTGTGTTCTGTAGGTGTTCACTGGATTTTAAGAGCCGTGAACTTGTGATTATCTTTAATAATTCGATTTCGAAACAACTTAGACTTTCGGAAAGACCTGTTCTTTGTTCAGGACATGTTTTTTTTACATTAAAATAATTCATTACTTTTGAGATAGCAACCTCGAAACGTCAAACATTTGGGTAGTTTCTGTTACTTGCACTAGCGCTGTCCATACGAGCACCAACCATTTAGCCTCTTTGGCCTGTCCATTTCATGAGGTTCACCAATTTTCTTTAAAAATATATATAAGACATAACTATTTTAAATAAACATAAAAATAGATAATGATCCAAAAATGTTAGATGCTTCCAATATTTCTTCAACCACTGTATATCGAAAATAAGGCCTAAAAATAATTGGGCTTGAAAGCCGATTCAATATCCTTTTTTTATAAAACTTTTCAAATTATACAATTTTCGTAGGTAAAATTGTAGATTCACGGTACGTTGAAACAATAAATAAATTGGCATAAGGTAAACAACGCAGTTTTTGTATTCTCACAGTACTACCCCGAAAGAGGGTGTTGACATCAGTAAAACAAATTCTAAAGGTCAGATTGGTTCATAACATATGTTAATATCTTTCCGCGAGTACTTAACAGTGTTGTTTGTGATGTTGATTTAATTAAGTGATTAATGACATTAAAACTCACATATTGGCTGATGAAAAGAGATTCGTCAGAATCCACCATTGACAACAAATCACCTCCTTGTTGTACACAATACTTCCTAGCATCACGCCAAGACTTTTTCTCCACAGAAGAGGCTTCTTCAGACGAAAAGAAGTAACAAAAATCGTTTTTTAGAACCCAACCATACCTGTCTGGGCACTTTTCAACATTCAGGAGAGGAGGAAGAGTTGTTGTGGATAGGGACGGATGCAAAGGCGTGAAACTAGGTACATAAAAATCTGGCGCATCTCGATACCTTACCCTCCTGTATATTCTATCCAATACGTCGTCAAAATCCATTGTGTTGTTGTGTGAATTAAAAGAATCTAGAAAGAGAAGTTACTTACAGTATCGTTATATCACATTCTCAATCACACTTTTCAAGTTAAAAAAAATAATTCTGATGATTTCTTCTTGTATAAATACATTGTTTTGAAAATTGAATTTGCATCTGGAGATGCTGTAAGAACTTAAATATTCTCACAGCACTCGGAAAGTGATGTTACATAGGTCATATATAACAGGTCAATGAGAAATTTTTAAAGGTCCTATGGTTTAAATTTTGAAATTTAAATTAGTGTAAAAATTCAATCATAAATGTTTCTAATATATTTTCAATACATATTCCATATTAAATTACTCACAAGCTTCAGCATCAAATACAAATCCCCAAAATATGACGAGAAGGACTGCAATGGGACATAAATAGATATATTTATATATCTAAAAACTGTTGTTTATTAACTTAGAGTAACTGTTAGGGTTAAGCACCAATTACAAAGTGTTTAATTTTCTTACAAATTACCGAATGTAAAACTCCAAATGATCATTATGTTAAACTAAGATAGCTTATAGCAATCAAAATTCATTCATTGAGTGGATATCAACAAGAGTATAATGTAATTAGATTGCAATCATCCATCATAGTTTATAATTATGTTCATTTGAAATTACCATCCGGGTATATCATAAAGAGTAATGCTAATTGTAGTCAAGGACAAACAAGGCGTCATTTAACGACGCCTTTAAAGTTTATTACTGATTTAACATAAAATCTATGTATATCAGGGGGCGAGCCGCCCCCCGAACCCCCTGCCAGGTCATTAAGCAATCATGAAGTGTGCAGTACAACATGCTAGCGGATACAAAAAACTACATTAAATTATGAAATAAAATGAGGGATTCAGTCATTTCAGTCCATTTTAACTCACTAACATGGTCCTTGTCTGTACGCCCCTAACAAATATATGACCCATAATTGGTCAATTATCCACATTTAAGTCATTTCAGTCAATTTTCGATCACTAACATCGACCTTGTCTGTCCTTGACTCCAATTAGTGCGGCCGATCATATACATAAGAAAAATAAGCACACGGTATTTGGTTTTACTCCAAGGGTTTAATTGTAACAATACACATTTTATTCCATCATTTCTAATCTAAATTTTTATTGTGAAATTATACTTTTCCTAATTGTTAAGGTCCATAAGAATTGATTCTTTTTTTACATGTACATATATCAAATTACTGCATCTTTATACTTGAATGTATTGATATAAAGAGAAACAACAACAATATGGCAATTATCAAATTTTCCTCCAAAAGAGAAAGGATTTATAAAATAAATGAACAGAATAACTTACCTGATGTGATAGCTTGAGAGTACATTATTATCAGGATTTCTTCTTTTATTATCGTTTAAATTAACCCATCAGCGAGATAAAACCTGACTTCTGTTGACTCGTTACATAGATGTTTAATGGAACGTATAAACATATAAATAGCTACCTTTAAATATTCTATTTAATTATAATATGAAGATTTAATCAAATCTCAGTTTTATTATTCACAATTACTTTTTACTCGTTAAAATTCATTCTCTCGAATCAGAATCTAATAATGTTAAATAGATTCTCGGTAAGTGGGCGTTAACAGTGGTCGCAGGAACCAATTTCTGATAGTGTAGTTGTAGCGACTACTTATAAGATACTGCTAATAACTCTTTTTATATTCAATATATCAATTATTAGCTAATTTTAACAAACATGCCCTTTCTCAAAGTTAGTTAAATAATCCTAAATAACGAATAGAATTCCTTTCTTATCCGTAATTCAATAATCTTTTTTCTCATATTTTCTCAGCTAGATTTACCTCTTTGAAGCAGTTTAGCTTCAAATTCAATCTTGCTCCTAGGTTTTAATACAGTTTATTCTTAAAATATTCAGCTTCTTTTACTCAAATATAGGGAAATTGAGATAATATACTAAATTAACTGGTGTTGCACGTTTCAAACTGAAACTGGAGTCTGGACTTGTGCAATTCACGTTATGAACATGTACAGTATTATACTTTTTCATGAATATATACTATTTCAAATTGTATAAATAATTTGTTTTTCTAGTAGTAATAATTTGTTTAATAAAAATGTAGACATCATGAAAACACCCTTTTTTAATCGGAAAGCTTTGAATTTAGCTTAGGAATGGGTAAAATTTAGGTTTGGAAATGTTCGGAACTTGTGATTCGGAGGTTCGCGGACAAATATTCGGAATAAGTGTTTGCACCGAAATTTAGAAAATCGGGTTTGCTATTCGATGGTTTGGACACGAAACCGGTTGAAATTCGGAGTCGGAACCCAAAAAAGGTTCACGCGCCCACTTCTGATATGTCCTCTACTTTCACTCCCTTCCAAAATCTCAATTCTAACCTCAATAATAAATTATTTTCCTTTTATGCATAGATCAATTATTGATTTCTAAAGAAAAGTATCAAAAATTAAAAGAAATAAAATATAAATTATAATATAAATATAATAACACCCTATATGAGTTATTAAAACAGTCCTATCTGAACACCCACTTTCCGAGAACTGCGAGTTTACGAGTATTGTAAAGTTCCCTGATATAAATATGAGTTAGATCTGTTACACCAGTTCAGTTGATGTACAAATTCAGACTAAATGATCGAGTACACACAGTGAAGGTGTTAAGGAGAGAAATGCAAAACCTAACTATCAGGTCAGTGCATTACAAGTGCAAAGGAACTTTAAAGCTTCCTGCATGTATTATATAATATACATTCAGTGATTTGCTTTAGTTTGTCTGTATGTGCAGTTATGACTCATAGAATGCATTCATCATGGTTCTAGAAATATGCAGTCTAGGAAAATAAGGTTTCGGAACTTTCGGTCTCGTTTTATAAAGATTTTATTAAAGTACAATATTAAATATTAAAGTTGATCTTTTAATACTGAAATGTGAAGTGTATATATTAAAAGCGGATATCATCATTAACCGTTGTTAAATGATACATAAGATCAATAATTTTGACTATTTTGTGACAAGTGATTTGAGCGGAAAATTAGGTCCGCGCCATTTGCCGATTTGCACAATCTCGAGAATGCGCTGATCGCTTTAAACCCTATTAGGCTAATGACACACTATGCCGTGTGCTGTAGCAGTTTGCCTGTGTACTATGCCTGAGTGAGATCCGTGCTTAAGGCCCATACTATACTGGCGGTGCCACCGCCGCGGTGCTACTGCTCTGTTTACGCATCTTCAATTAATCACGTTTAAATTAATGGAAAAGCAAAGTTGCAAAGTATACTGGCGGTGCTACCGCCTTGGCAGTCTGCGTTGCTACGGCGCTAGGCGGTGGCACCGCATCTGGACGCGTTACCACCGCCGCAGTAGCACCCTTTGCAAAGTATACTGGGCAGTTTTATCGCGGCAGTCAAAGTATAAGCACATACACAGACTAGTTTAAAGTAGAAGATATCCCAATACAGCTAATATATAAAAGAATATGTAGCTATATCTTTTTTATATATAATTCTTAACATAAATTTTTATTTACATAATTTTCAATATACATATATATTTATTTAGATACATATTTTTTGTATAGCTTCATTTTTTTACATAACTTTTTAAATCTTATATATTTTTTTCTTTTACTATTGATTTCCCATTAATTTTGAATCAACATTCAATTTCTATTGAAACTCCGTTATTTATAACAGGGAAAGTACACTGGTTTTTAAATATCTAGCGACTGTTGGTACGTTAACGTGGTATCAATCATTCTTACTACATCTCGCTATTGCATTATTTCGGATGTTATTATTAGATATATTTTAAGGTATCTCCTAATGCGAATTTTTTTATATTTTTGTGATGGTAAATATTCATATTCCTTCATTGTTTCAATATATTCATATATAATCTCATAAATTCATTTATCTATAAATTTTCGGCGCGAGATAGACCTGGGCTGAAGCGCAGTAAAACGAAGCTACTATAAGTAACTAAGTTTATCTATAAATTGAACATATTCGGTTATTTTGTTGATCACAGTTCACGCCAAACACCAAACGTTCCGCTGCTCTAAAAGTTAGCTTTTTATAAAAAGTTAGCTTTTATGTAAGCTTCAAGTTGGCTTTTAATAAAAAAATAAAATTTAGCTTTTTATATTGCTCTAAAAATGAGCTTGTACAATAATAAAAATAATCGTTGATATTATAGAGCTGTGTGCAATGTGCATGCTTCAGATTTTTTCAGTCAATATATACCTATAGCTTAATAGTGTTGTTAATTTATTATTTTTAGAATAACAGCAAAATTCTTGCAACAGGTAAGTAAAACTCAAATAGAAGAATCATTCACTTGCATAGCCTATATCCCTAAATTTTATTTTAATAATCTGTAATGCCAATTGATGTTTAAAACAATGTATATACACTGCAAAAAACACTGCAAAACGTATCTGGCGCAGTTTTACAGCTCAGTATACTTTGCAAGCAGTGAGAACGCGGCAGTAACGCCGCGTTCTCACTGCTCAGTATACTTAGCAAGCGGTGAGAACGCGGCAATAACGCCACGTTCTCACCGCTTAGTATCATGGCCGTCTATAGTTTATCAGGCCAGCTCATCATGGCGTTTATAGTTCAATCAGCTGTTCAAAGTGGTCCTATGATATCTAATTACTGTCGCTAAAATTAATGGATAAAGATGGCGCGCAACATATTTTCTTCTTATTTTATGCCATTGTGCTGTTCATGATGGTTTTTTCGCCTTGTTTTTTCTATGATATAAATTGAGGAATGTTCCAGATTATTTATCATCAAATTTATGTGAATTTATTAATCATACAGTTCATACTATATATAAACGCGGTTTTTAACTAAACGAGTTGCCAGGCGATGGAGGCAAATCAGAGATTTAAGAGTTAATTATGAACTTACTATCATGTAATATTAACCTACTTGTTAGGATTCAACATTTCTACTTGTGTAGTTATGTTAACTAAGTTACCTAGTATGTTAATTACGACTGATATACCTAATTAAGTGGTAATTTGTATTCTTTAGCACTACTTATTCCATATTTCAGAGGCTGGCAAACTGTATGCCAATTTATAGCTAAGACTTTTGTAGTACTTCTGATCCTAGCCAATTTGGCTCATATTTGATGATTTCAAGCCTAAATTGACATAGAATTCATTCAAATTATCAATCCAATTAGATCTATCTAAGTTTTAACATTTAAAATGTAAGCTAATTGATTGACTTTAACTGGCATCCTCTGTAATATGGTCTAGGTTCAGCCAGTTTAATTTTTATATACATAAATTTTATCAGTTACAGATGAAAATTCGGGAAAAAAATCTTCAGTCCTATCAATTAGGCCTTTGGCAATATTTTCATTCCCTATTAAAACTTTCGTCAGACAACTCTAAATTGGTTTAAATTGCATTACGATGTGAGGACAACCACCATTTTTATTGAAACGCCATCAAGCTCTTGTGTATATAAACGAATTTTAAATAGATTAGTTATTATCAGGTCTGTTAAATAATACTATTATGGTAATTGAATAATTGCAAATCCATTGGTATAGTTTATTTCATCATTACACAGTTATAAGTGTAATGATTAGTCCAATTATAAAAACGGATGAAGACTAAGTTCACCATTTGTTTTGATTTTTAGGACCACTTTGAACAGCTGTTATTTTCGGGAATCTGGCGTGATCAACTATATTGACACAGACCACCGGCTTCAACTATCACTTGAAGCAAAAAAAATAAACAGTACTTATATAGGTGGTGAAAATTACTAATATTACCGGAGTCTTTACTCTCCCTTTCTGATATTTACTTAAGATTATTTTTTCAGAAACCCGTTTAAGTAATTTTGAGTATTTACCAACAGTTAAAAAAAAAGAATAAAAGGAATCATTGAAATTACGGCCATATGTAGTCATATCATATTATTTAATTTACTGTTTAAGATTATTTTACAATATTAGCTAAAAAAGTTTTATCATCACTATTCAATATCAATCTTTTGATAGTGTTACAAACAAAATTGATAATTAGAATAGTTTTTTAACATCATAATACACTGACAAAATGTGAAAAAAAATCGTGAATAAGAATTCAATACATGAATAATGGTATTTATTATATGTATATTTCAGCTGAATTCACTGTATTTTCAGATAAAATAAGGTTTTCATTGATTATTACAAGTTCAATCGAACATCATATAGAAGGAGTTATAGTATTTAAATATAATTGATAATTATTATTGATCGGTAATTTCCTGGGAAGTGTTAGAATAATGTTTTTATAGGGAAGATATTCCAAGAGCCTCCGTACACATTAACTTAGAATCATTTGATCTTCGTCATCATCTGTGAAGAATTAATGATAGTAAATTTTAGTAACAATAAATGTACATTGACAATCAACATATAAATATCTAATGCAAAAAAAAGAGTGATTCTAATTATAATTTGACCAGCAGGTTTAGTAAAATTTTAATAATTTAATTATATATATATATACATATCATTTGATTTATAACTATAAATTACAAATAAAACGTATCTTGAGTAATTATTTTATTTACTGATAGTCAAAGACTATTGGCGTAAGTTAATAATTAAGAAAGACCAGATTTTTCATATTCAACTATTTTTACAATTACAAACCTCCGTGGTAGTGAACAGATTCGTCAATTGCACCAAATCTCAAGATTCCCCGACACATTCTATAATTTCTTTTGTAGTAGTAAGCCATGACAGATACGATAACTAACAAGGAGATGCTTGAAAGGCAAACTATGATAGTCGTGGTGGGATTCTTAGGTTGGTATTCAGATTTGGAAATTTCAGAGGAAATTTTATTTTCAGAATGGCTCTCATCTGTAGGAATCGCTGTTGATGAGTACTCTTCCGTCGTAGAGGTTGATTCATTGAAAATAATTTTAGATATTTTGCAGACGTAACTCGTGAGTTCATCACAATCGTTATCATTCCATTTATCAGAAAAATGAGCAGTTTCTCCACATCCACTTCCTACGTCGTTGGGCTCACCACTCGCCCAATTTTGGTAGTCCATTGGAGTTCCATCAGACCAGAAGAAACTATGGCCGCTTCTCACGAGACCGATCCACATATAAGATTGGATGTAGTTACGTTTAATGAAGTTCTTCAAGAGATTACCTTCCTGCTTCGAATGTATTGAAGCCAAATTGCTACCTTCTCTTTGACAGCGAATATTGGCATTCATCCAATCGACCTTCTCTTCTGTCTCAAATAGGTAACAGTACTCTCCGTGAAAATCTATCCATTGCTCAGACGGACACGAGCCAGTTACATCATGGCCTTCTAGAATGTACTTTGTTGACGAATACTTGCAAATGAATTTGTGATCTTTTGAGCATGATTCTGAGTACCATTTCCCATTATCACTAACAGAAAGGACAACACAAGAGTCGTTGGCATCCATTTCCCAGTTGGTGAATAAAACTGGGTTTTCGTCAGAGAACTTGAACGATTGAGTTTTCTGTATGAAAATTAATAAAAATATTACTTTTCTTTAATAAACTTTAGAAATGAACGTACAGGAACTTAAGAACGAGTTTAAGGGGACCGCCCCCGAAGAAATCTCAAAATTTTATCTTTCGTTTTTTTATTGTGTAAATGGTTACTTTATAACCAAAATACGTATCGTATAACTCTAACCCCCCTGGGGAGAGGGAGAAAGGAAAAGTGGGCGGGGGGGTAGGGAGTCAATATGTACTCTAAAAACCATCTCTCAGCCAATTATAATTCGTAATAATTAATTATCTCGCTATATCTGGTATCTAATCTACCCCTAGATAACGCCCACACCAATAAATGCAAAGAAAGATTGCTCAGTTGTCCCTAAACCTTCGAAGCGGAAGGATTCTGCGTGTCAGATCATCAAACTTTGAAAGGAAATTCCTACTACTTCTGACATCAACAAATCTTGTAATTCAAACCTCATTTTTTGGTTGAAGCTAGAGCATTGCAGTTTTTTGCATTCGATACTCCATAATGATATCTACAATATGATGGTCTTTGATTTTTGATTTTCGAATTTGTTGTAGAAAATTTTTTCCCTACAAATTTTTTTTTCAAAATTTTGGTTTACTTTTTATGAAAAAGTCGAAATTTAGAAAACCCATTCGAAAAACAAAAATCGAAGAAGATCATATTGTAGATATCAGTATGGAGAATCGAATGCAAAAAACCGCATTGCTCTAGCTTCAACCAAAAAAAAAAGACTAGATTTTTGAAATTTTACGATAGATATTTCAATTTTATATATACATACAAAGTTTCAGAACGATAGATAATTCAATTTTATATATACATACAAAGTTTCAGAACGATAGATAATTCAATTTTATATATACATACAAAGTTTCAGAACGATAGATAATTCAATTTTATATATACATACAAAGTTTCAGAACCATAACTTCAATAATAATTTTTTTTCAAAATTTTGGGGGCGGTCCCCTTAAATATTAAATCCCTTACATTGTTGTACTTCATACCCATCCAGAATCGATCGTCCGAAGTGTAATTACTTAACAGACTGGTATAAATGAAGTTATTCTCTTCTAAAAATTCAATGGACATCAAATTTGATCCAAGTTGCTGACAAAATTCTTCTGCCTCCTGATGAATGAATTATTATTATTGGAAATCAAATCTTTTAGAAACGTTCAATATTTCAGAATCTATTCATGAATTGACCTTCCATGATTTCTGTTCATCGATAACTTTGTAACAGCCATCACCTTTCTTAACAAAATCATTATGTGGATATTTGCAGAATTCAATGTTCGGATCGAACTCGAGAGTGCTATCTGAAAATAAATGGAAATGTTTTTAAATAACCTAATTGGATATAAAAAATAAGGATAACAATTTTTCTCATTTTATCCATGTATGTGATATTTTGGTGTTCCGTGTTTGTCAATTTGTTTATTTATCACAAGAACAAACATTTTCTTTATTTTAACGAAACATTAATAATGAATTCAAAGGAACCGTATCATCTAAGAAAAATATTTTGCAATTGAAGTTGTGTTTGAAGTATCCTAAGTTTTTTTAAATATAATTTCCATATGAATTTTCTACATAGAAATAAACCGTTTTCTTCATCACATTCAGAAATTTCCACTCTAATAATATTATTTTGTTTTTGTCGAATATTTTTATTATAAAAAATATATTTACATTTTTTATGGAAAAATGAGAATTTTATTTAGAAAAGAGAGATTCTTTTTATAAAAATAAAAAAAATTGAAGTGGGTAAAAATTGAACAAAAAGCTACACAGTTTCATAGAAAAGTGTACAAACTTTCCGTTTGTCTCCTTTTGTCAAAAGCATATAATAGAGAAATAAAGAATTGAAATTTAAAATGCAATTTTACAGAAGTGCCAATTTTCTGAAATTGTTTAAAAAGTATTTCATAATTGTTTTGAGCTCTGATATTCTAACACGTTATCCTAGAGAAGAAGGCGTTATTTTATGCAAAAATACCATTATTTTTTTTTTCTCTAATGTTTCACCTCCTAGGAAATATTGTGAAAAATAATACTTCTCAATTGTTTTGAGCTATAATAGTTTTACACGCTATCTAGGACACTATTAGGTGTCATTTATGCAAAAATAAATAGATCTATTTCTTTTCAGACGTTTATAGATGAGACTATCCCATATATAGAAGTACAGTAAAACTCCTGAATTATGAAATTCTGCGTTATGAAGCAATCGAGTAATGAAGGACCTGAGTTATGAAGTGCACCTGAGTTATTAAGTATTTTCTATGTTTTCTCTACTATTGATAAATAGATACAGCGGATATACTAATAATGGAAGAAGATATATTTATTTCATTTTCAATATTCCTATTTAAAAAAAATTAATTATTTCACAAATGCAGCGCCATCTATTGTACAGATGTAATCTTGAACTAAAACTCAGCTAATACGTACATACGCACAAGTACGTACATACGCACGAAACGTCATACAATCCGTAGCCGTAGGTACTAAGTTTTTCATTCGTTCTACCTAAGTTGTTGCATTGAAAGTGGCTAAAATAAGCACTGCTAATAGTAGACTATTAGCAGTAATATACACTGCTAATAGTAGAATAGATTCCATCACATTTTAACAGCTGATAAACAGTAACAATTCGTTGCGCCCTCCCTGAAGATGCGGTGAACTTTGGACTTAAAACCAAATTATTATATTTATATATTGTACAGTTGTTAGTTATACATAAGACGAATGAACTCTCGTGTGTATACAACTAATTACTAACAACATTCTCAATAGAAAAAATGACATTTTTTAAAGTTTACTGCCCCTTTAAATTATAGAAAACGATATACGTCATGAATTTTGTTTGAGTTATCTCTCAAAGACCATAGTTTTCTCCAAGATTTTAATCTTAGAAAACAATCAGAGTCCCTGAGTTTTGAAGTGGCTCTGAGTAATGAAGGAACCAATACTTCATAACTCAGGAGTTTCACTGTAGCTTTAAATGGATCCTGAAAGAGTTAAATACCTAAAATTAGTTTCCTCTTGTCTTGCAAAGGTTGGAAAATTCTACTTTATAGTAGGTATAAACACTTTCACTGTTTGCTGTCGTAAGATTGATAGTGTGGATAAAGTTTAACAGTTGTTAGATAGTCAACTAACCTACAGTTTTCTGACAGATATGTCTACTTTTTCTATTGCAACTGCCGTCGTGCCACATGTAGCCAGTTTGGACGAATAGCTCCACACATTCTTCAGTATCTTTTGACTCCAGGCTAGAATCAATTTTGTCAAACCTCCAGTTAGAATATGGTCCCCTGTTCCATATGTGTGGCTTTCTCTGAAATTTAATTAATTAATGACGTCAAAAGGATGTTAATGACAAATTACTTAAAGAAGCTATCAGAAAGGTAATTGGCTCCATGAACAAAGTCAACTAATACCAGTTGGTGACAATGCTAATGGAGAGAAGAAAACCTTCCAATTTACTTATTTAGTACGAATTAAACTAAAATAAATCTATATATATATTAGAAAATACCAGCGAAAAAATATTTTACACGAACAAGTGACAGGATATTTTTATAGAACAATATTCTATTTCCAAAACTTTGTTAGGTTTGATAATTAATATTCATATATAACTAACAACAAAGCCGTTATTGTTCGGTTCCCCCTTATTCCAGTTGGTGTATTCCATGGTGCTTTGATCCAGCCATAGAAACCCATTCATGTACTTCATTCCAATCCAAACATAATCAATGTTGATTTGGACATCCCAAAACAACGAAGATATAACATCTGCAAAAATAGTTACATTTTATTTTGGATAATTACAAAAGCGTTTTAGCTCTTAGTCTACCATACTAAACTAATTTCGATTCAAAGTAAAGCCAAGTAACTTAACTTAAAAAAGGAGGGTGCATCTAACTTTCATATGAAATATCTTAACATATAATGATAGATATTAACATTAATTAGTTAATTTATATGAAATATTTTGGCTGAGATCACTGTATATATTTAGAGAAAATTGGGTATTTTTTAGTAACATTAGTTAACATAAGTTGCTCAAACTTATGTTACCTATAAGAAAAACTCGATTTTCCCGCGGCAGAGAAGAATCTCTTCAGCAGCGAAGGAGAACGCTCCTAAAGGAATTTCCTCTTCTGTAAAGATTATATTCTTATTGTTTTTAATGGAAAATATTGCCTTTTAATAAAAATCCACACATACTTTCTTATTCCTAAATATATTTAATACATTTGGCATTTTTTCACTGACTAATCCGAGTCCTCAAATGATATCGAAGAGGTACACACAGAGAACGGTTTTGTTAAATTTACAAAACGTATTTTGTCGATAACATTTGGTTATGGTAATGGGAAAATTTTGTTATATTAACCATCAATTCAGTTAAATCAGCAATAAAATATTGTTCAAAGATTTCTTCACTACAACAAAATATTTCTTTAAGTTAACATTACAATTTTTGTAATGGAATATTGTTAAGGTTACTGAAAAAGTTTTGTTCATATTAACTTAAATATTGCTATGATAACAATATAATATTGTTAAATGTTTTTTTATTTATAACAAAATGTTTTTGTAGTAGTAACTTGAAAAATTTAGTTAAAATATAACATTATTGTTTAACAAAATACCTTTGTCTTTATAAATAATAATTTTGCTACAATAATATTATATTTTTGTTGATATATTTTTTACTATTAACAATATTATATTGTCATTAGTAATAATTATCTGCCATTTCTTTTTGTTATTAGGCTTCATATAAATTTTTAGTTACCACAATATGTATTCATTGTTCGTACAGAATCAATATATATATAAATTTATACGTGTTTCTTGAGTGCTATTTTGCATCGATATTCCCACGTATGTCCCACGCGTGATGTCCCTCGTCTGTTTTACGCGGGAAATAGTTATGCATTGAGTCTTGGGGCAAATCTTAATGGTAAAAATATTGATACATATTACAGCAAGTTCATTCTGAAGCCTTTTTTACGTATCATAACTACGTAAATAATGATACACATTATGTAGGTATCTATGTAGGTATGGATTAATAAAACCTAGTAAGAAACTAGGTAGGTTACCGTAGGTAGGTGGGAATTGATAAATATTAATAGATAGCTATTTTAAAAATATTCAATTAAAATTTTCTATTGCTTGTCATTATAAAAAAGAAAAGATACGGTATCAATAGAATATTAAATAATATTTATCTATAATTTCTTTAAATGGCTTGCATGTTTTCATATTAGTTATACTTCATTCCAATCCTACTTCTACCATGTCCAAGATGGCTGAGAGGTTAGCGCCGCAGACTTGAGATTGGAGATCGTCGGTTCGAGTCCTGAATGTACCACTTCATTTATATGTTCATTTATTCCCATTTAATTTGTGTATAACAACATGTAACATTAAACTAATTGATATGCAGCCAAATTTTCATATACACCATATGCAATAATATAAGAAATAGTAATTAAAACAGCATAATCTATTTTATCAGTTAAAATAACAAGATGGTTTTGTTGCTACAAAAAATTATTTGTGTTACTTTAAATATACTTTTTGTTGATATAACAAAATATATTTTTTGAAGTAACAGTATTGTAATGTTACTATAACTAATAAGCTCTAGTTACTGTTACCTTAAAAAATTTAGTGTAACTATAACAAAAAAACCTTAACAAAAATATATATTTACTGTAACAAAATTATTTTGATGGCTCATAGCTGACTAACTTATTTTGTTGATACAACCAAAAACCTACTTTTTTTTGTTGTATCAACAAAGCCGTTCTCTGTGTGTAGGGTCGGGTGGGACGAATACTCCCGCATTTCCGCACGGACCAAATCTTGTCCAACACAAGGTTCAAGGGTAAAGAACGTGCTAGCCCAATAAAAAGTATAAATCTACGGATTCAAGTATGTAGTACACTGTAAAATTAAAAATGCATACAGAAATTTATTCACAGAAAAAAATCTTATTTAGGACCACATGAAAAGCTCTTTGTTGAAAATTCATTATTCAAAATTGCTCTAAAAAAATTTGTCATAAAATTATTTCTATAGCATATAATGACCTGTAATTTTTAGGGAATGGGAGCATATAATTTAGTTGTACGTATCCTTCAATATTACAAAGTTTAAGAGTTTCTATTTTTTGTTTGTTTGTTAGAGAAGTGTTTTCATGTGCAAATACCCAGGCAAGAAAGATATATGCCTGGGAAATTAAGGGAATATTACAGGAATAAATTCCAATTCAAACACTAAAAGTTTTTTAGAGCACAAGACTCTACTTAAATCAATAATATCCATACGCTATAATAGTTCATTTCATTATTCTCACCTTGCTCGAATTGGCTGTTGATGCTAGCTAATTCTCCACCAATGAACTTTCTGCAGAAGTCTCTTGCATTTTCAAATGACATAGTAAACATAACCAAAGTGAAGCATTTACCTCCTGGAGGGGAGAATAATAATGTTAATAAATAAGCAATTATTGAAATAATAGGAATCTTCATTTTAAATAAGAATCGTTTCACTTACAACACAATATGCTTTAAAATCATAGTGAAAAAAAAAATCATAGTGAAATGAAATGGTTTCGAATACTATAGATCGCTGGCTTAGAACGATTGAATAGTCTCTAATTCAATCCGTCTACAATATTTTCAGGATCTATGATTTTAAACGCATATTGTCACAACCCTAGTCATGACCATGACAGCCTATGAGCGTATCCTGACAACTTGAGGCATATCGAAACAACTTAGATTAGTGTCATCACAACCTAATGCTGTGCCCTGACAACCTAGGATAATACCCCAAACAATTTAGGGTGGACCCCTGGCAATATAAGGTCTTGCTCTTGAACCCTATAAGGTCATATCTGACAATACGATGCAATTCCATAAATAAGTGTAATAGAGAATAAATTTTTTTTTACCTACCTACTACAATCGTTGAGTTTGTATAACTTTACTCACTTTAATTTCCCTAAATTTTGTCTTGGTGGTTAAATGTTAATGTTACATACACAAAACAAATCGATCGATATCTATTCTCTATATTCAGTATACAGTGTATATAAACATTCATGATTCACCTGCTTTACTAAAACCTTTAAAACAGTGTCCTTTCGTTTCAGTGGTATGACCAATTGGTTTGACCACAGCATTCGAAGTGTAGTTTCCATATCTCGGTTTCTTGCAGATGAAATTGAGACTCCGACCACAGTTGTCGTCATTCCACTTTCCGTTTGCACGATAGAGACTCAAGCAATCTTCTTGGCCTGAAAATGGTTGGAACGAGGAATTGGTTGGAATGAGGAATTGGTTGGAATGAGGAAGTGGTTGGAATGAGGAAGTGGTTGGAATGAGGAAGTGGTTGGAATGAGGAATTGGTTGGAATGAGGAATTGGTTGGAATTAGGAATTGGTTGAAATGAGGAATTGGTTGGAATGAGGAATTGGTTGGAATGAGGAATTGGTTGAAATGAGGAATTGGTTAGAATGAGGGATTGGTTGGAATGAGGAATTGGTTGAAATGAGGAATTGGTTGGAATGAGGAATTGGTTGGAATGAGGAATTGGTTGGAATTATTGAAGAAAGTAGTTATATTGTGATTCTAGAAATAGTTATATAGAGGCAAGATCCATCAATTTATGTAGATAAAAGAATGTTGGTCCATAAAGGAATACTGATCTATTAAAGAATACTGATCTATAAAAGAATACTGAACCAGAATTCTGATCCTAACAAACAAGATAAAATACAAATTTTTCTTATATATTACTGTTATATGGACGGGGTTAGCCACTCGGTACGAATTAAGTGAGGTGCGCACAAATTTAGCACACATTCATGCATCTCATGCCTGGAGGGAACACTGATATTATGATATATGCATAATATATTATATATTTCAATAAATGTTCATAATTATGAGTTTCTGACAATTTAATACCTTCGTTTTTTAAAGTCATGAAACGATAGTTTCCAAGTAGGTTTAGAATTGAGGGTATGGGTACTTTTCTATGACAGCAGGTTCACGTGAACCAGACCCTAGATTACTAGGAGTTAATCTCTAGAGGTTTCTTCTAGGTAGTTTCAATTCACAAAATATCTCTGATTTAATAAGTAAGTTGGAAAGTGTGAAACTATCCGTTAACTCTGAACATACCATAAGACCTAATTCAGCTGTCTTGTAATTGAGTTTTCACCCTATGACTTCACTCACCCATGACGCTATTGGGTTCGTTTACGTTCCAGTTGTTGAAGAGGAAAGGTTTCCCATCAGACCACTTGAAACTACCTACGAACTCTGCTCGGCCTCCAATCCAAAGTAGAATGTCTGCGAACTTTCTTATCTGAAACAATTTTAAAATTCTAATCACCATTTAAATCTTGATAAATTCGCCGTTTCAATTGACTGTAAATAGATATTGTATAAATGTTCTTCACCGTAAGAGTTCATCCCTAGTGGAATATTATTTGTATTGACTGTAAATAGATATTGTATGAATGTTCTTCACCGTAAGAGTTCATCCCTAGTGGAATATTATTTGTATTAGCAGGATCCGCGGAGAAATATATTCAACTAGAAAGAGCACTCCTAGAGCACATATCTAGCTTCGCCGCTGCTTCAATCGATTTTGACCATTTCGTGACCTTGACCTTCAACCCCCAAAACAAATAAAATGGTTCGTGGATAATGAATAATCGTTCCAACAAATTTAAATCAATTTGGTTAAATAATTTTGGAGTTATGCGTATAGAAAGATTGCCATCAATTTATGATAAACAAGATTACAAATAAATAAATATTACCGATCAAAACATAGACCTTACGTAATTTTGAAAAGGTAATCATATGTCTTGAAAAACTGATAATATTTTTGATAACGTGAAAAATTAGTATTATATATTACAAGTTGAGGGAAATAGTTATACACAATAAAAATAGTATTAAAAGTCGTGTATTCATTATCATAGCTACCGAATTTGCTTATATATGTATATCATAGCTACCGAATTTGCTTATTTATAATTACTGAAAGCGTAACGGACAGACTACCTAACGGAGTGATTGGGTAGTGTCCAGTGATTGGGTAGTGTCCAGTGATTGGGCAATGTCCAGTGATTGGGCAATGTCCAGTGATTGAGTAGTGTCCAGTGATTGGGTAGTGTCCAGTGATTTGGCAATGTCCAGTGATTGGTCAATGTCCAGTGATTGGTCAATGTCCAGTGATTGGGCAATGTCCAGTGATTGAGTAGTGTCCAGTGATTGGGTAGTGTCCAGTGATTGGTCAATGTCCAGTGATTGGGTAGTGTCCGGTTGCATAATTTAGAAATGCGACTCCTATAATATATATTTAGGTATTTGAGGAATAATATATCCAGGAATATATCACACAATTTATTTAGGCTGTATATTAGCTGTGTTTGTGAGAAGGATTTATATGTTAGCTTGAGTTGTGAAACAGGAGAGCTTAAGTTTTTGACAAATAATGTTTGGAATTAGAATAGTTGTAAGATTATGCTAGAAAGATTAATAGGTGATAAAATGACATTTGGACATTCCTTAGAAACAATAAAATGTGAATGTTTAGAAAGAAAGATTAACAAAGTATTTCACAGACGGTTTTTTTTTGAGGGGGGGGGGGGATTATCTAACCGAAATAGTTCATTGGTTAAGGAAGAAGTTAGAACCACCCCAATGGGGTTAGGTACTAAGTTCAATAAACTCTACAGCAAAGAATACGGTTAGATATCAGGAATTCAAATATCTAATTAAAATTTTCCTATAGAGTAAGTAAATCGCCAGCTGTATGTATGTCTTTGAATCTCTACATAGGAATATTTTCCTTATATTCTAAGATGGAACGACGCTCACTTCACTTTGGTGGTCTATTGGAGTAAAATACAGGAGTTAATCAATAAATGGAAGCACCTTGTAGCTCTTCATTAGAATCCAGATTTGTGCAGCTCTCAACGAACGGTTTTTACGTGGTAACTGGGTTTTTTATAGGTTTTCATTGAGCTCTACAGTGATTTTAGGAGTCGTAATCCTATTAATTACATTTAGAGTTTGATTTTATTAGAGCCTCCATTCAAGCACCAATATTTGGGCCTCTTTGATAGTCCGAGAGGTTTGCCTTTTTATAAGTGTTTAACCATTTTTTTTATAAAATCGGTAAACAAAGACATGTATTTTAAATAAACAAATAAACATATTATAGGTATAACACAATTAATACGGTGACAGGAATTTTGCCCGGCGGAATTTTGCCAGGGTGGAATTTTGCCAGGCGGATTTTTGCCCGGCGAAATTTTCCCCGTGGATTATATATTTATAGCTTTAAATTGGTAGATTGTAATTAAAGGTTTAAAATGTGAGATTCAACTTACATATAAATATAAAACGTTTTAATGTAACTTAAACATATTGTACTATAACAAGTTTTATATAACCAATTTGAAATAGCCACGAAATTGAAAATAAAATGACTATGATTTCACTTAATCTAATTACAGAACATATCTTTTAAATTTGACTGTTATATGTTTTGACAGTAGTTTAATTTAAAATAATACTATATGGTTTGCTTTATTTAAAATACTGTAATTTAGTATTCTTAACTGAATTGTTTGTAATTAACTTACGGCTTTTTTCACCTGTACAGTACTTCGTGGCGAGATATGACTAAATGTTCATTGATATGTTCAATGATTTCATTAACGATTTCATAGTTTTCAATCTTGCATTTAGTATTAATGGGATTATATTTCCACGTGAACTTTATATTATCTAAGCCATTGTGAAAGGGATGAGACTGTAATGGAGTAAACTTCAGGAACCAACTGATTACAATGAATGAATCTTCATCTTACTTTTTCAAGTCGCATAATACCATTCATAATAACTGTTAAATTGTAACGATATATAGTTTGTTTCTTAAATTATTGAAAATGTTGAATTATTGTTTGTTAGGTTAACCTTACTTTTTTCAATTACGGTGAATGATGTTCAGTAATTATCTTAGTAAATTAATAAAAATTATTTAAATTTCAGTGGCCATTCAATATTAGTTAAATGAAAGTTGTCATAATACAATATGATAAAGTTAAATTTAAAAAATTTATATTTATGTAAATTTCATCTAACATTTTAAACTTTTAACTTATAATTTACCAATTTACACCTAGAAATATATAATCCACGGGGAAAATTCCCCCGGGCAAAAATCCGCCTTCAAAATTCCACGCTGGCAAAATTCCGCCGGGCAAAATTCCTAGAACCAATTAAAATATGTCAAGCTTCGCTCGTAGATAATATGTTCAGAGATTATGATACCAATGTGTTAGCAGTTGGATGCTTCCATTTATTGTCTTCTTCCTCTATATAAAAAAAAGGCCGAAAAATAATTGCGATTGAATTCGAATTGAATATCAAAGTTTCATAAAAAAAATGTATGCTATATAATTGTCCTAATTTCACGGAACGTTGATGCAATAAATAACAGTCTTACTCGGATTCTAACAGTGCATCAAAAGTTGGTGAAATACGAAATTTCCATAGTTCATGACGTATGTAATGTTACCACCCAATTTCCAAGTGCTAAGATTGTCTGAGTACTGTGACATACCTTAAAACTATATATGAAAAAATTTGGAAAGCAATAATGGTTAATTGTTTTTATATTTTTCTACATTTATTCGACATAGATATGTCGAAAAAAATGTTCGCCGCTTATACATACACAATCAGACACTTGATAAAAATATGCCAAATACAAATAATATATATGACGTGTTAGTAAGGTGAGATTAATTTATATTGTAACTCACGTATTGGCTGATGAAACGAGATTCGTCGGAATCCTCGATGGACAACAAATCTCCTCCTTGTTGTACACAATACTTCCTAGCATCACGCCAAGACTTTTTCTCTCGAAAAGATGCTTCTTTAGACGTAAAGAAGTAGCAGAAACCGTTTCTAGCAACCCAACCATCCCTGTCTGGGCACCTAAACACTTCAGAGAGAAATAAAGAAAAAGTTGGTGTGGTTTCAATAAGCGGACTGAATCTGCGATTCGCATCCATCCTTCCAAAATAAATTCCTGGTGCTCTTGTCTGATAGTTTATCCTCATGTAGGTTCGTATTACGCGGTCCCTGTATCCGTACCGTTGATTGAAATCGTTGTGATGTTAGGTACACTATAAACATCTAGAATGGTAATTTAGTTATACATTAGTAATGTCGCAGATTCGAACACTAAC